>VWZK01002280.1:59768-161204 GCA_013396935.1 Baryphthengus martii | reverse complement strand
CCGCGCTGCTCCCCTCAGCGCCGCTGACCGGCGGGCCCGGGCCCCTCTGGCAGTTGTGAGGGAGGGTCCGTGGGGCTTTTGTCCCGCCGGTGCCCTTCCCTGCGCTGCAAACAGACCTTATGGGCAACTTTCACCCTCATTCCCCCCCTAAGAGCTCACGCGTAGGTAGTTCTCGCTGTTGGGCAAAAGGCGGGTAGCGGGCTGTAGTTTGTGCTGTACGAAGAAATGCTAGAGGAGCAGGGAAGCAGGAGTTGGAAGTAATCCTGCGTCCCAAGACGCCGCGTCAGACTTTAGGCTGTTGGTCAGCCGGTGTTGAGTCCATGGGAGCAGGCACCGAGGAGGTTTGGGGACAGCACAGCAGGAGTTATGTGGGTGAGTAGGACCCGAGTGTCCCACTATAGCAAAGCTCTATTTTCAGTAATACAAGTCTTAGATAAAAGTATCTTTATTTTTAAGAAAGCTGTTGTGGTTTTTTTTCCTATTAGTAAGCAGTCCGGAAAAAAAGATATTTTGTGTTCTTTCTCTCTGTATTGGAAAGGTGGTGTAACGTTGGTAGTGATCCTTAGAAATTTTTTAAAGAGAGTGTTTGAAACTTCAGATCTACGCACAGGTCAGGGAGCTCTTATATTTTTTGATATAAATACCTCCTGTTCTGCCTCGCAATGCCAAATTTCACAGCATGCATTTTGAACAGGAGATATTGTAGTATAGATGGTGTCTTTCTAGGCCGTGGCATGTTGGAAGTAGTGCAGGTATAGCTGTTTTATTTTCCTTTAGTTAGAAAAAAAAATTTAGAAGGTGGAGCAGTCAACCTAAACTCAGTCTTGTGGTTTCTGATGTACAGATCGATGACAAAGAATTCGACATTCCTCAAGTTGATACTCCTCCGACACTGGAGAGCATCCTAAATGAGGTGAGTGGTCCATCAGACATGCAGTGAGCTCCAGTACGGGGAGGAGCTAAGATGAGGCAGCACGTACTCCTTTGGCTCTTCTTATACTGTGTTTTTCCTGGGACATAAAATTGTGTAACGTCATCGTTTCCCGATACCGATCGCTGACAAAGCGCGTGTTCCATTGAGTAACTGCTGTACAGTGTGTTGTGAGGAATTTTGAAATTGATGAGGTGTGGTGATTCTCTTCCTTCAGACTGATGATGAAGAGGAGTCTTTCATTTTGGAGGACCCCTTTCTCTTGAACATTGATAACACAGACACGCACTCCTACGACACGTCTTCTGTGGCAAGCTCTGACAGCGGCGACCGGACACACCTGAAAAGGTACTGCAGGACTCACACCCTGGGGTGTTAAATGATTGTTGAGGGATTGCTGCTTCTATCCATCAAAAACAAATTCTCCTTTTTTAAGTGGGTAGGAGGACAATCCAAAGCTAAGAACGGTCGAAACTGCCTCCTGCTGCCTCCTCCCCAGCTTTGCTGTGAGCGCGCAATTTGTCCGTTAGTTGGGTAGGAGCCCTTCAATTGCACGTGTTGATTTTGTCTCCTGCTCTTATATCCAAGTGCTGAAGTCCCAGGTGGGTGCTGCAGGGACTCTGGAGAAGCTGCTGTTGACAAAACAGTGCTATTCCTGCAAGGTCAAGTAGGCAAAGATGGCATTTGGTTTTGCACCGAGGGCTAGCCTGTTTCAGCAATAAATGCAGTGTATGGGAGATGGAATATTTAATTTTTTTTTGGGTTTTAATAGAGTCTTTAAAACACTGAACCATAATGAACTTTAAAGAAAATCTTTCGGAATTGTGTCTGATGACTTCCAGAGTCTGCAAGCAGCTGGTGGTTATTTTTAAAGGGCGAGTGAACTGCTGTCACTCCTGTAAATGCAGTGCTAATCTCGACACCTAAAAGCAGCCTGGGAATGTGATAATTAGCTATAACACTGCTGACCTGTCCCATTAATTACTGGAGTGGTGGCCTGATGCTACATCCTGAGAAACTCCTTGGCTGCCTTATGAGCATGAGCAACTGGCATGGTATGTAAACACTCTGAAGTGTGGTGGTGTCTGGTGGTTGCGCCAACAAGGCAAGACAACTAGTAAAAATCCTGCTGAAAGAAATGATACCAAGATTTGAGGTACCAGAAGGGTTTTCTTCAGATAGGGGCCCTCCTTTTATTGCCGAGATAATTCAGGGAGTATCGAGGTTTTTACAAATCAGGTGGAGACTTCGATCTAGTCGAAAGGTAGAGAGGATGAACCGGCCAATAAAGAGGCAAATTGGAAAATTATGTCAGGAAACCCAGATGAAATAGACAGAAATTTTACCTCTGGCATTACTGAGAATTAGAATAACCCCTAGAGATTCACTGCCCCTTTTTTTTTTTTTCAACTAAGGTGGTTGGTGTTAAAGGAAATGTTACCTGGGATAGCTTAAACATTTTTCAGTACAGTGTGGGTAGAAAAACCTGGAAGTATTACTGTTACCTTTGGGTGAAGCTAGTCTCCATGTTTATGGGTTATTCACCATAATATAAGCTAGGAACAGCACGCTTCTTCAGTAGGTGAGCTACTTATTTGTGTAGCTCCAGAATGATAAGAACCAAATTGCCTCTGTGTTAGTTTTGCAAATTTGGCTTTCTGGTGGTACGTTGCAACTTTCCTGGGGATTTTCCTTCTACTCCATGTGCTTTAGAAAGAACTGTCTCCCTTACACTAGCTACTTTTTAAAGACATTCTCTCCATAAGCAGAAATGCTTAACCTTTTGTATCAGATCAGCTGTGTTTTGATTGAATGTTATTCTTTAAGAATACATCCAGTTTTCCTAGGAGTCTGTTCTGCTAACGAGCCTTTTCCAATTGCGTATTTTCCTTATGCGTTCACCTTTAAAGGCTGAAACTTCCTGACCCACTAGAAGATTAATAAGAGAACAGTGTTACTTTCAGGATTTATTAAGAAATTCTGAAGTTTGCAGATATGTGCTTGAAACTGGTAATTTCTTTGAAGAATTATTTTATTTATTTTTTTTCCCCTCTGGGAGATAAATTGAAACAGGGATGCATAGAAGGCTTTGCTGATAATCTCATATCCCTTTCATTCTGTGCAGGTAGGTCCCAAGAATAAGAAATGGAAGCTGCATGAGTTATGAGCGCATGCAGAATTTTCCTGTTGGCTTGGCTGTGGGTTAGACAAAGTTTCAAACTTTTATTTTGCTCTAATGCGTTTGGTTTGTTTCTTATTTCTTTTAGGAAGAAAAAACTCCCAGATTCCCTCTCACTCCATGGATCAGTTATACGGCTCTCGCTTCTGAAAGGAATTTCTGCCCAAATAGTATCTGCAGCAGTAAGTTTCTTTTTCTCCTGGTCACGTCCATTATGAAAAATCTGAAACTCTTCTGGTGTGAAGGGGGGTGTGTGTGTGTGAGCTCCCTCCCCCTACTATTAGTTTCGGAGAGTATTAGCACGTTTGGTACAGAAACTACCAACTAGTACTCCCCAGGTAGTAGTGAATCAGGTATTAGCTGACTTATTGCAGCGGTAAAATGGCAGCTTCTCTTTAACAGTGATTTGTTATATCATTAAAATGTTAGTATAAAATGAAAGCTGCGCTGCTGTTCTACTTGCTTGAAGATACTGGAAACAGATTTGCTTACTGCCTGTAGCAGGCAGAGAACACGTGATCCTGTACTTGTGACTGTGCTTCAGGCACAGGTACGGCAGAGCTGGGCTGTAGATCGTGCTGCCAGCGAAGACTTTAAAAAGTGCATCATTTCTGAAGCACGTGAGGTGGGCTCTTTATAATAGAACACAACAGACTCATCTGGGTGGATTTTGCAGTGACTGTGACCGGGGCTGGCTGCCACTTGCGTTGGTGGAGATGTGGCTCAAAGCTAATTCGATGTGCTTGAGGGGAGAGGGAGCCAGTTGTGCTATCGATGACTATACTGTGTACACAAAGAATCCTGAAAACTGTCACTAAGATTGAACTGTTCTGAGAAGAACTCAGAACTATGGAAGTACAGGGTATTCTGCACTTTCTCATCCCTTTTGGGTATTTCTAACCAGTGGTTCCCTCAGCACTGTCTGCCCTGGTGGGACTATGAAAATGCAACTTGTGTTGATTTTTCTGCATGTTGTAGTTCTAATTATTCGAGGCATGCACGGAGCTGGGAGTTCTGTCTCTTACTCATGACTTGCCCTGATTTTCTAGGACAAAGTGGATGCTGGTTTGCCCACTGCAATTGTAAGTACTCTTAATAATTTTCAAGCACTGCATAGGTAGTTTTCATGCAAGGTTGTTAAGAGCGGTCATTTAAGACAGCTGATAAATTCATCTTTCTTCCTCCTCTTACTAAGAATTTTCAAATATGAGAGGTGGGGAGAGGAAGCATGAAAGGTCTAGTTCCTGGGAGCAGAGTTCAGTCTTTCTTAACTGCCCAGCTTCAAGCCACATGCTCTCCCCTTTTTTGTGTCATCCCCAGGTTTTGTTACTTGAGCACCTTTCCCAATAAGGCTAAGTATTCATCTGTTGAACATATTTAATCTCCTGATTTCTTCTTTGCCAGTGATTGCTTTGACTTCTAACAATTTTTTAAAGAAACTTGAACTGAAATGCTCGTAAAGTGATGGATTCAAAATCGCTACAGCTCTGATGTAACTGAAATACGACCTTAAAACATAAAATGCCTCTAGAACCCTGTCTGAAAGATACTCCTGCTTAGCAATTTGCATTAAATTTCTTTAAGTCAAGCATGCTAATGAAATCCATCAGAATCGAAGCTGCCTGTAGTTAAAGGAGAAGAGAAATATTTGAAGAAGGTGGAAGACAGCAAGTACTTGTTCTGCCCTTGGGAAATGAGTTTTAGTGTTTTATGAAGGAACTAAAGATGTGTTTGGTCACTTTGACTGTAGCAGCACCAGTCTGTAAGAAATTGTATTTCTTGTTTAAGAAAGAAAAAGGAAAAGATTGCAGAGCAAAATTAGAAACACACTGTGACTGATCTGCACGTAGCATAAACCCCCATATTTACATACTCCAGACATTAAAGCACTCTTTTTTTTTTTTAATCTGACTTACACTTGCTCAGAAATAAAAAGTACAACATTAATTTATCTACAGCATTATGTGAATTCTCTTAAATTTTATTCAACTGGATGCAAGTTTGCAAGTGAGAGAGCATCTTGGAGCGGTGTTTAGTTCTCCACGAAAGGATGTTGGAGTCTCTGGGCTTGCTGCAGACCGTCTCTTGAGAGAACCAGCACTGCTCAGGGTTGTAGTAGTGTCCAAAAGTGGATGTAGCAGCTGAGAAAAACTCTCTGAGTATTTATACTCAGCTACCACACCAAAAGAATGAGGCTGACGGAAGAAATCTCACTGTGGGTACCGCTCTGAGCATTTGAATTTCAAACAGCAGCAGAAAAGGCAGCCCTCTGAAGTTCAGGAAATCTGTATGATGCTCATTCAGGTGTAAGACTTCTCCAGCTTTCATGTAGGAGTGGCTTGTCACTTACAAATTGGAAAATGGTTATATCTGTAACCTTCTAAACCTTCTCCTTCGGGCAAACTTTGCAGGAGTGTAGTGAGAGTTTAAGTGGTGGATTTGTGCCTGACATTTCTTCTGATGTCAATCTTTCTGCATGACTATTTCAGGCAGCATCAAATCTGATAGCAGTGGGGACTTCCCATGGGTTAGCATTGATATTTGGTAAGTTAAAATTAAAGTTTTGAATTTCTTGTTGCATTTCAATGGTTTTTAAAAAAACCCCAGACAAGCACAAGCGAAAAAACTCAGCCTGATTTAGAACAGCAGAGTGGATTTCTTCTAATATGTTCTGCTATTAGAAAATAAGTAAAGAAATAAAGGATGAGTAGTATTTTAGTTGTCCATATGCACATATTTCTTCTGTTTTGTTGGGGATTGATATTGGGAAACTTAGCTCTATGGCAGTTCTCTAAAGAGCATTTTCTATGTTTAAGTATAAATTACTCTGTTTTGATGTGGAAGAAACCAGAACCAGTATACAACCATCATCTCATATGGTATTAATCGTCGCCTTCACTATGACATAAATAGCTGCCAGCATTAGGGAAATAAAAATGTGTTCCTTGGGAAGTGGAACTTCTGACCCACGGCTACCTGCAGGCTTGCATCATAGGTTTCTCCTTCCCTGACCTTCCCCTGCACTAGTCACTTCTGTGTCCCTTCATTCTGTTCGTTTTTTTACCCCCTTCCTATAATTGCTGTATTTTCTTAAAAAAGTTCCTGAGCTTGTGCCTCTGTTTATCCAGCTGGGTGAGAGCAGCTCTTGAATCGCTCCCATACACATCACGTTTTTGTGCCTTTTGTCCACGCAGCACCAAATTCTTAACCAGATTTAAACTAGAATTCTTAACCAGATTGAACATGGGGAGCTCTGATTAAATTTTTCAGAGTGAGGCTGCTGATGCCTTAGATAAGGGTTGAGAAAGGTTGTGGAATCTCTTTCTTTGGGATAGGTATTCAAAACTCAGGAAGGCCCTGAGCGAGCTGATCTTGTTGACTTTGCTTGGAGCGACAGAACTGGGCCAGAGATGTCCACGGCTCCCTTGCAGCTGAAGTTATCCTGTGAGGCTATGCTGTAATTTAAAAGTGATGAGGAATGAAAGTACGTCACCCAACTTTGTTTCGGATAAGAACACAAATGCTGCCTGGATATTTCTGTTCTCTGCTAAATTCTTTCCGTTCTGTAGCACAAGCTTGGGCATTGACCTCCCATCTGTCTGTAGAGAGAGAAATCCTCACAGGATAGGGCCTTTGTGTGTGAAGAGAGGATTAATTTTCTGACTTGGGTTTATTTTGTAATTTAAGCTGGCAGTTTATGTCTATAGACTGATCAATTTCTGTACTTTTTGAATTGTCATCTTTTCCTACTAGATGTGTTAATCAGGATGAGATTTACTCCCTGAAGTTTTGTAAGCTCTGTGTTTACAAACACAGTTTACAAACTGTTCAATGGAAACATCATCTTTTTTTTTTTTCCTGCAAAAATTTAGGACCATTTTCTAGTTGAACACTGGTCATGTTCGAATGTCTCTGAATAGTTTTGTGTCACTAGCAAATTTTTTTTTAACCCTTTCTTTTTTCTTTCATATATTTGACTTTATGGAGCTATTTCAAGTGTCTCTTTTCGTAACTTTACCTGTATCTCTTTACTTGCCTGTTTTGTCCTTTTTGAGGAAGACTTGAGTAGCTTTCATGCTGAGGTTTTGAATGTTTCTGTTGGTTCTTGAAAAATTATCCCAGGACAGTTCTCAAACTTCTCATCTAATCCTTGAAAAACAGGATTTTTTTTTTGTGTGGATTAGAGTTGGACTAGATGCCAACTCTTGACATCCTGTAAGTGCTGCAGAAGTGTTGGTGAAGAGATGTCTGGAGGCCTGTAGTCACCCCTTGTTTGGTGCAGGACTGTCACCCATAACTGACTTCGGGACAGCCCTGGCTTTGGCTGGCCAAAGGGTGAAAAACTATTACTACCAGAAAATACTGCTCAAGAGGCGAATGTGCACGCACACGCTCCTCTCACAACCTGCTCCAGGGCCATGTAATCTTGCAGGGGAAAAAAAAAATTCCTAAGCACCCATCTAAACTTCTCAGGCTGCTGATTTTGCTGTTTGTTGCATGATCTTGTAGTACTAAGAAGAGTTTGGTGCTCTCATTTTTTACCTATCTTTCCAGGTAGGTTATCTTCTATTTGATGCTTTGTTACCACGTTTGGATAGTTGACGGTCTTTTGTGCCTTAGAAATATGACCCTGAGCTTGTTTTTAGTGCTGTGCTCACTTGAGGGATTTGTGTTTGGGTTTGTTTAAGATAACTGAGGGCCATCCTTTTGCCAGATTCTTTCTGAAACTTGGAGTTGCGAGCGTTGTGCAAATGAACAGTTATGCTGCGTCATCTGATTTTTCTTGAGGATTACTAGCTGGAGTGGAGGACTGATCTCCCAGCAAGTCTATAGCAATAAGCAAATAATCTTTCAAAGGTTTTTTTTTCCTCTGTCTTTCTTGAAGAGCTAAGAGGTTTTTAAGTGTAAAGACCTACTACAAACCACTACTCAAAACTAGCCCTTCAACAGAACTCGATGAAATGTGTTATTTTTCTTCGAGACTTTTATGTTCCAGATGGAAAACTTCTTTATAGCTCAACTTTGGTTTTTATTACCGTTGAACCATGCATTTTTTCTGTTGGCTGTAAAACTTACGGTCATTGCCCTGTGTCTTTATTGAGATGTGGGGGTAGGATGGTGAGAAAACAGGTAGTGGAAGTACCTAAAGACAACATAAAAACTAGATTTTGGGACTCTTGTCCTTGGTTGATATTTGAAGTTAATGGGGAGTTGATTGTCTTGCTGGTGGTAACTGCTGAAAATATTTTTGACATTTATATCACTGTGAACTTCCAGTTTTATTTCCTCTCAGATTTCTTTTTTTTGTTTGTTTGGTTTTTTTTCAGTACAACGGAGTCCAAATTTCTAAACTAATTTTTCTTCAGTGATTCCATATGCTTTTTAAAGGACTTGGTTTTAGAGCACTAGCTATCACAGCAACTACTCAGTTACTTGAATGAATTAAAAGAGAAAATATGAACAAGAGGAAACACTTAGCAAAACCTGAATGTTCTCTCTGTCTTGGAAATTATCATATATATGCTGTTCATTATTTCACTCCTTTCTTTTATATTGATTTCTGGCTTTTTTCCCCCCCCTCTTTTGGCCCTTTCTTTGTGGACTGAAAAGGAAAAGGTACAGTAACACTGCACTGTGCACGTACCCTGCATGAACAACCCCTGTCTTGCCCAGTTTGCATGTTGTCTGTGCCAGAACTGGAGATCCCAGATAAGCAGCAGGGGAGGCAGTAGAGGAACCTGTCAGGGGATAGTACTGCTGGCCAGCCCAGGAACTGGTTATTGAGTGGATGTGCATTACACACTCTCGAGGCAAAACCAGCAAAGGAACAGGTAAATGTGCTATTTATAATGTTTTAGGGAGGGTTCAGCGTGCCCTGGTTTAGGGCCCAGCTGTTGTGTTACTGGGAGAGATGGTGTCTGCAGCCTGTCCCGTTAGCTCACCGCCTGTTGTCCTCCTGATCCGCAGGCCCAAGAGGGATACACCTCCTGGGAGTGTACTTATTGGTACTCTGCCTAATAAAGGTGGGAGGAAAAGACCTATTTGTAATGTTTGAGTAATTCTGCAGGAAATATAAAGCAGGCTTTTCACGCTCAGGAAAATTGTTGCTTAAGGAAATGATCTTGATCTTGGTAATTGAGAAGTAGCAACTTCTGAAGTGCTGTGCTTATTACTCTGTTCTGGAAAGTGACTTATTTCATAATTACAAACTTGTTTTTATCCTAGTAGAGCTGTATCCAAGTGCCATCTCACTTTGATTTCAGACTTTGAGAGCAACACGAATAGTTACTGCCAGGAATTTTTCAGATGAAGAATTTCTTTACGTAAATTGCAAAATGAAGAAGTTCTTTTTTTAATTATTTTGACAGTTGATAGCCAACCTTTGTTTCAAGCATTTGGGAAAAGCTTTTTATGCTTAATCCTAAATGTACCCTAATTCAAAGCTGATAATCAGGAAAATCATCAGATCAGCTTTCTCTTTTCCTCACAGAGATTTCAAGAGCAGAGCTCTTCAACATTCACAAGAATGCCGATGTCTCTGAGCACCCATAACATACGATGTCCTCTTCACCACTACTGTTGTCACGTGTTAGCTGGAAGCTGACAGCTTTCTATAACGCTTGAGTCTCTCCCAGGCCCTGTCTCATTTGCTGTGCAGAACAAGTGGTGTTTGTAACACCCTCTCTATCCCTACCTCTCTGCTACCACTATCCAAATTTTGCAGAAGGAACTTTTTGCTTTCTTTTGGGCCACTACAGCAGGCAAGTTCATTGAGATAGATGCAAGAAAACAAGGAATAAAGCGGAAAAAGTATTTGTACTTGGCCCCAGCCTCTCTGTTTTCATCCTGAGCAGTGCTCTAGAGTAATCTGTGAATTCAGGTACTCTTTGCTAGTGTTTATTTTGCTTCTCCCACTAATGCCTCTTCTTCATGCTGGTAGAATCTGAAAGGTGATTCCCACTGTGTGTGTGCTCAGCCATCAATCTGTCTGTGCAGCTTGATGAATACATCCGTTTGTATTGGGGAAGAAATGAGAGATACATCCATGCTCTGTTTCCCATCTAGCACATTGCTAGTGGTGCTGCAACTTGGAGAAATGTCCCCTGCCTTAGGCAGTTCTTCCAGGGGGTTTCTGGTGCTCAGCTGCTGTCTGTTGCCCTGGATCCTGTCCTTCCCCTTCCTTGCTCAAGGTGAAATCCTACAGGCAGTGTTATTGTGATGCTTCTGATGTATTCCAAATCTCCAGTCTTCGTTCCAAAAGCATCTTTTCTTCCACCCCCACTCAAAAGCAGGACAAAAATGGAGAGGGGTGGAAAACACAGATCCAGAACATTTGTTTTCTTAGCTTTTAAGAGCAATGCTCCAAAGACAGGCAGAGGGTTATCCTTAGTAACACCTGAAGTGCAACATCTTATAAAACAATTTTTAGTCTCTTGTGGTGGAAGCATTGCAAGAACTTAGCACAAACAGAGGGGCCTGTTGTCTGCAGGGGCTGACAGCTCATGGCCATGGCCAGTGCCCTAGGAGGCTGTGCAGGCATCAGCATCTCACTTCCCGTAGTCTGAGTTCTGTCCCAGTGTGGTGATCAGTCTTTATAAAGTAAGAGCTGCGTGCACTAGAACTCCTAGAGCATTTTAACTGTGCGCTTTGGGCACACGAGTTCATTTTCACTCCAGCTTCTGACCTTTATCGACAAAACCAAGAAGTAATAGTCACGTAAAGTTACACTTACCAAAAGCCTGTGTTGGGTATTTGTAGTTGATGTTCCAGTGGGGGTACAGAAGTACAAGGCTTGGAAGGTAGAATTAATTTGCTGTTGTCTTCCTTGGTGCAGATTAAGCACAGTTGCAGGGTAGTAAAAAGAAACCTAGATACTGCTTTGATTTAATTTTTCTAGTAGTTTCTTCTTCAGTTTGTAATCCTTCTGTATTTCTGTATTCCCTGTTTCGTACTTTAAAAATAATTTTTGTATATCCCTGCAAGACAGTGTCCCCCTGTTTCTGTACTAACATGTGCTCTCATCTTGTGAACTCCTTAAGAACTTAACTGTAAGCCTGGGAATCGTTAATGTGCCCCAAGTGGAAATAATCGCATGATGTTCATTTTAATCGTTGCTCTTTCTTTCTCTTTAATTTCTTACTAATTGTTCTGCTCTAGATCAAAACCAGGCTCTTCGACTGTGTCTGGGCAGCACTGCTGTTGGGGCCCAGTATGGGGCTATCTCTGCTCTCAGTATCAACAACGACTGTTCCCGGCTCCTGTGCGGCTTCGCAAAAGGCCAGGTAATTCCCACAGAATGAGAAGATGGTCCTGTGCTCTGTCCTTCTGCAGACTGGTGCTGAGAGACTATCCAGAGGGGACAAGAGCTCCAAGCTAAGCACGCTCACTAGGCAGCTGCCTGTGAGTTGGGTTTGTGCTGAGAAGCAGTTTGTGTGGCTCGATCCCAGCCAAATCCCGCATCCAGTGAGGGAACTCAGTCGGATTGTTTGGGGTAGATTTTTGTGGAGGAAATGGATAATGCACAATATAGTTAAGGATTCAGTTAATCATGGCTCACTGTGACATAAGTCCTCCTCCTGATAAACTGAGCTGTGCAGTAGTGTACCAGGACAGGACAACCAGCTTAGCCTTTCTGGGTCACTTTGTGATGTCTCTGCTTTTTAATGAATTCTAGTTTTTACTGTGGTGATGACTTCAAATTCTTGAAACTCATGTTTCGCCCCAAATATCACTTTTACTAATACCTTACTTCTGTTGTATGGTGGAAGCAGCACAGCTTTTGCGTGCAGGGGAAAGGGTTTCAGGCTGCCCTTCTCTGAACCTAAAGAGAGAAAGTGCTTCCTGAACAAAAGTTACAAGGCTAAAATTAAACCACAGTGGATAGAAGTTAACTTGGTGAAATTTAGAGGTCTGTGGTATATAAAGAAGGCTGCTTTGTTTTTCTTCTCAGTTTCATTTCCTTTTGCTCCTCTGGCTTTCATCTTCATTCCAGACAAAACACATTCTAGTGTCTATGATAGAGCTAAATGACAGACTGCTCCAGATCGTGTGGAATTACAGATTTGATCCATGGAGAGTAGTGGCCAATTTTAAATGATACTCAGATAAAATACTTTGGAGCAGCAGTTTTGAAACAACTGGTCTATGAAGGTTTCATAAATGATTTTTGGAACCATCTAAAATAAGAAATTAGATTCAAATTGTAATCTGATCTCTTCTGGGCCAAATATTTCTCAGTTATGCAGTAAGTAGTTTGGGAACTTTGTCTTCCTTAGTCGAGAAATTGCTTGGATTTAATATCCAAGCACAAGTCAAGCTGTATAGTCCTACCTGGCCCGTCATGACCAGCAAACGCAGGAGAGGAGGAGTGACAAGGTTCATGGAGATGCTAGAGATTTGCTAATAGTTGTTAGCAGAGGTTATTCAACTGCTCACCGATTCCGTGAGAGAGAAAGGCTTCGATCCACTTTGAACAACGTTATGTGGTAGCAAAGTTATTTTACACTCTTTAGTTGTGTTATCAGACACATAACTGTGAGGTGAGGGAGTTTGGGCAGGTAGTGAGGGGTTGCCAAAAGAACAGAGTTGGAAAGATAATTCTAATGTTGTCAACAAGAGTATAAGCAGATAAATAAACCGCTTGTGAAAACAGGGTAGAGACAGATTCCAGATTACTTTTCTTTGATGTAAAGACCCTGCTAACCCAGAATGACGTTGGGAATATAGAAATTTATTGAGGTTCTAACACACAAGGTGATGGAGAGAACTTCTTGACAGTAAACATAGGTACTGAGAACAATTTGCTTGCAGATCACAATGTGGGATCTGGCCAGTGGGAAGTTGCTACGATCAATCACAGACGCTCACCCACCAGGAACAGCCATTTTGCACATCAAGGTAACAAGCGCTACGTGTACTCCTTGTATACTACTTTAGTTTTTTCTTTAAACCATACTTGTCTTCATTTAGATGTGTTGAATTTCCTTGTGTAGTACTTTTAGATTTACAGATGAGAGCTGCTACCTAGGAGCTCTATAGCAAGAGTATCCAGTGGGAGGGAAAATGAGCAGAAAGTCTATTTAGAAGTGTCTTTCTGGTAGATACTACGCTTATACTTTTCTGTGCTGTTAATACTGCCATAGCATACATTCTTCTGTCTTTCTTTTTTCTTTTTTTTTTTTTTGTATTTTATTTCTTAGTGCCACTTTTAATCTCATTATCTGCTCAGTTTACAGATGACCCGACGCTTGCAATTTGCAATGACAGCGGAGGCTCCGTATTTGAACTGTCATTTAAGTAAGACAATAACTCAAACCACTCATAGAAAGTACAAGAAACTAATTCCGTGTCATCATTTCTAAAACCTAAGCAAAAAAACCCCACTGGAACCAATAAATCTGTCTGATTGTTGAAGGTGGAATTTAGGACTGCAGGATAATTTCACATCTGAAGCAAGATGCTGTCTAGTAGTGTAATAGTCAAGGAATAGCCTAAGTTACTAAGATATCAATGTGTTGTCTGGGATCTTGACATTCCTTGTGGGATCTTGGTAGTTGTCTTAAAAGTGTTGCCTCTTGGTTTTCCTTGTTGCCTTAGTGAGAGCTGCCCTGCAGTAACTGCTCGTTTTCTTCTTGACCTCTTCAAGAGGAGGAGGGACAAGGAGGAAAGATTGACAATCTAGGAGTCTGAACATGTCCAGGAATTTCCAAAACTTTACTGTTAAGATCTTAAGGAATTCTGGTTTGTATCTGAGCAGCTGTATGGGACTTCTTCCAGTGACACACTAAAAGTGATCCCTGGAGCTGTCTAAAGGACTTTAAAAAAACCAAACCAATATTTACGAAGGAACAGCCTAGAGATTTCATGAGATTGTTGGGCCGATCTCTCCTTGATATCTGGTCACCAAGCTGATTTCCTTTCTTTTGCAGGAGGGTTATGGGAGTGAGAACATGTGAATCTCGATGTCTCTTCAGTGGCTCAAAGGGGGAAGTTTGCTGTATTGAACCATTACACGCAAAAGTTGAGCTGAGAGACCATCCTATCACCCAGTATTCCCTGCTGGCCATGGCCTCCCTAACAAAGGTAACCTGCTGCTTGCAGAAGGAGGAATCACAAAGGCGAGACTTCTGCTGTATACTCAAACATTTTATTTCACCTTTGTTTTTCTTGAAGATACTGGTTATTGGCCTGAAACCATCTCTGAAGGTGTGGATGACCTTTCCCTACGGTCGTGTGAGTAATGAAGCCAAACAGTTGCTTTTTGGATTATGGCTGCAAACAGTTCTTAGAGTGAAAGGGAGGAGATTAGGACCAGATATTTGGTATTGCTACTTTATCAGCACAGAGTAAACTCTGTTGTGGGATTGTAGTGATCATCTGTTGGTCTGATGTGTGTGGATTGTGAGCAGAGAAGGGGTGTACAGGCTACTTTCAGCTGTACTTATGTGAAGATGCTGAATTTCTCCCACAAGTAGGAAGGGAGGAACGTGGGAGCTCCTCAGCTCCTTGTCTTCTGTGCTGCAGCCTGGATGCACTTACAGATGGGACATTGACCTGATTATCACAGAATGGTAGGGGCTGGAAGGGGCCTCTGGAAACCATCTAGTCCAATGCCCCTGCCGAGGCAGGTTCACTTAGAGCAGGTTGCACACGAACGTGTCCAGGTGGATTTTGAATCTCTCCAGAGATGGAGACTCCACCACCTCTCTGAGCAGCCTGTTCCAGTGCTCTGCCACCCTCAAAGTAACGAAGCTCCTCCTCATGTTTAGATGGAAATTCCTGTGTTCAAGTTTGTGTCCATCAGCCCTTGTCCTGTCACTGGGCACCACTGAAAAAAGACTGGTCCCATCTTCCTGACACCCGTGCTTTAAGTATTTATAAGCACTGGTAAGATCCCCCCTTAGTCTTCTCTTCTCCAGACTAAAAAGACCCGACTCCCTCAGCCTTTCCTCATAAGAGAGATGTGTTAGTCCCCTAATCATCTTTGTAGCCCTTTGCTGTACCCTCTTCAGCAGTCCCCTGTCCTTTGTGACCAGGGAGCTCAGAAATGGACACAGTACTCCCAATGTGGCCTCACCAGGGCAGAGAACTCAGGTTCTGCCTTGTGTTCCTCAAATACTAACTGTGCTTTTTGTCTAACAGATGGACCCTTCCAGTGTCCCTCTTCTGGCCTGGCACTTTGTGGCTGTACAGAACTCTGTGAACCCCATGCTTGCATTTTGTCGAGGAGATGTCGTTCATTTTCTTCTGGTAAGCCTCGGGTGGTTTGTGCTGCTTTTCAGATAGCCACGTCTTACTCGCGTACAGACTGACCCTCTGTCTCAGTGACAGTGTGACATCTCTGCGTGCCACAGGGATGTCTGCAGCTCCCAACCAGCTTGGGAGAACAGCGAGCAGTGGTGCCCTTCCCTGAGAATCTGGAGGCGTGAGCTTTATGCATTCCAGAAGCATCGATCTGCAGCTTATCTCATTTCTAGTGGAGGTAGAAGAATGTGGATTGTTTTCAGGGAGATCACAGAAACTGGAGATATCATTTTTTTCTTTACTTTAAAACATGAGTCTGGAAAAAACTTGTATAAACCACTAAGAGACAACAGCTTTCAGGTCCTGTTGGCCTGTGACTTTGGGGCATGCTGTTCATCCTCTTTAGATCTGCAGAAGTTGCACATGCAAGTATGGTTGTTTGAAGATGATTTCATGTCTGATTTCAGTCTGCGAGCAGTGCCTAGGCTTCAGAAAATCTGGCATGTTGGCTTTGGAGTGCTAAATTTGTTTCCTATCTCTGCTATCATTTTGGACCTTGGGCTTTGCTCAAGCACACAGACACAGTGTTGGATTGAATCCTCTTTCTCCTCTATCTTCACTCTTGCTAAACTTGGGGAGAAAGAAAAGGGTGTATGTTTAAACCTGTCTTGCTGGAGCTGTCTGTGCGTGCGATATCACAAACCTCTGCACAGACACCCAGCTCAGCTACAGCCCGTGGTGCAGCCGTGTTCCCTGAATTCAGGGCTCTCCTGCTGTACTTCAAATTGTCAAAACCTAAACCCCCCTTATTTTTCTTTGTGGAATTCTTGTCTTATTGATGATGAATTAAAGCCAGTTTCAGATGAGCATTCTGTAGTTCCAACTTTTATGGGCAGAAAATACAGAAGTTTCTGCATGGGACAAGAGAGAACCTTTGAATGGGAGATGTCTGACAAGATCTCCCTTCGATTCAGTATTCCAGTGGGACTGAACCCCTTGGGAGGCAGTGAATGGGAATCAGTCCTTCTTTGGTGCTCTCTGTACAAGTGCTGGAGGTTTGCACCTGGTTAGAAACTGAATTACTTTCTATAATACGTAAGGGATTGTTCCCCCCTGCCCCACCTTAACCGTATGTAGTGCCAATTTGTTTATGACATACAAATCTTGTAGCCCAAAGAAATGATTTAATGCTGATCCAGCAAAGGGTACATATTTTTAGTGCCCCCTGCTCAGAGCCTTCTGTTGCCTCACTTAGATGACTACTTTTAAAGCAAGATGTTCTACTCCCTTTGAGAAGTGTGTGCGCTGCTCCTGCCTGCTCTGCGTGCTTGTCTGAGGGGAGCTCTGAAGAAAGTCAGCTGCTGTGACTCCTTCTGGGAACAGAGAGGCTGAGATGAAGAAAGTCTTTGAGTTTGAGCCAGCCTTGTCTGGTTTCTCTTTTAGGTAAAGAGAGATGATACTGGTGCAATACACGTCACTAAGCAGAGGCAGCTTCATCTACACTATGACCTCATCAACTTTACTGTAAGTCTCAAAACTGTAGAATGGTTCATTTTTTTTTGCATTAGTTGACTTGTTGATGTATCTCAATAGCCCTTAGTTCTATACTATTGACTTTACAAATGCAAGATAAGAAGGGATTGTGTTTGTCTGGGGCTAACTAGCTAAAAATGTCCTTAAATTTGGGACTCAGTACAAGTGAAATAGCAAGTAGTATCTAAGGGATAAAAAAATAGTAGCGTGGAGGCAACAATGCTGCCCTTCCTCGAGAAAGAAGGGTAGCCTTGTTAAGGAAATATTTTGAAGAGCTAGAAAGAATCTGTCAAAAAAGACATTTATTCTGTATTCTCACTAAAATGAATGCAGATTTCTCTATAAGGGGCTCAGTAAAGTTCTAGTGTTTCCATGTATGAGTGTTTGCTAAAGGACCAGAATTGTTTCATGCTTTTGACAAAAGCAAATGTTCAACTCTAAGACACGTTTTCAGAGTACAGCAATCAAAACATGAAAGGCCAAAATACCAAGATGGATATCCACATCAGCTGGAATTTGAAATTTAACCAGTATGCTTGACTGTTTAAAAAAAATAAAGAAGTTGTAAAAGCAGTGAAAAAAAAAAGAATTTTTATTTGCAGGGCTTTGAACATAAAAGTAGAAGCCTCAGAATATGAATGACAGGCTTTGAGTTAGACTTAGATGTGCTATGTCGTCTTTTCAATGCCTCCTGATGTCATATTTACCTCCTAAGGGTTTTGTGAGCAAGCGTTACGGTCGTCTTGGTTTTGAGACCTTTGGAAGAAAGTGCTGGAGCATAAATAATGCACCGAGAGGACAAAATCTCTGGTGGATTACTATTTGTCTACAGTTGTTTTCTGTGAAGAAGGTTCCGTGGCATTTTTTTTTTCAGTGTTAAAGCTGATTCTCCAGAAGGAGCCTCCCTATCTTTATGTGGATGCTGTTGGGAAGTGGCCTTGCATAGTAACAAAGCTATTAGCCGTCCTAGAACTTCCAGTATTGATTCTCAGGGGTATGGCCAGAGCCTGTTTAGTTGGCCTCTAATTGTGTATACATTGCTGAAATCTGTGATTTGCTGTTGTTTTCAGTGGATAAACTCACGGACAGCAGTGCTTCTGGACAGCGTGGAGAAGCTGCATGTTATAGATCGTCAGACGCAGGAGGAGCTGGAGACCGTAGAGATCTCAGAAGTTCAGCTAGTCTACAACAGCAGCCACTTCAAATCACTGGCTACAGGAGGCAACGTCAGTGAAGCCCTGGTAGGCACACAGGACCCGCTGGTCTTAGCAAACTGTTTCAGATATGCCTTGAGTGGAAGCCTGGAGCTTCAGAAAAAACGCCCTTTTGAAGCATCTCAGAAATCGTGCGTGGTGTTGATATGACCAGATAACAGATAGTTCATGTTTTCTTTGTGCCTTGATGATTTTAGGAACTACTCTTGTTACCAAGCTTTGGAATACTCTACAGGAAGAAGCTGATGGGCTTTACTCTTCAAGAGATTCCTTTTTTATTTCTACTTTATACCTACAGATACTCTGCCGTAGCAGCGCCCATGCAGTACGTGCATTCCCTACCCTTGTCTTGTAGGTTGGCATGCAGGCATAGAGAGGATGAAACATAGTACCTACCCTTGTAAATCCTGCACTTCTTTCTTGTTTGAACTGAAAAACAGCCATGCTAGTGGAAGATGCAGCACTTCAAACATGTTTTCTACTTTTTTCCTCTTTTGTTTATTTATCTTCTAGGTGTTCTAGGCTGTCAGGAGGTGATTGATTGTCATTACTGTTCCTAGGTGTTAAGGGGAGCAGGAGCTGAGTGCATCCAGGAGGTGACTTAACGCTCTGGTCTGTGGCTTATGATCAGATATAGATGTGCCAGCTTGTCAGGAGGTAATAGTAGCAATTAAGTCTGCAATTTCAGTTCAGACTCAGCTCCAGAAGCCCAAGGAGAAGTGCCTTCAATGAGAGATGGCAGGATTTCCTAAAGAAGACCTCTCTGTCATGGTTCCTTGAAGCACCAAGGAACAGAGTGTTTCTTCCAGTCTGAGCAGCCAGATCTGGGCAGAGGCTGCAGCCTTTGGATCTACACAATTGCTGCTGACTGGTTTCACTTTGCTGGCATTGCTGTGGTTCTTTCCCCTTCTGAGCCTACTGAGAAAGAAAGAATCCGAAGGTGGAGTTTAGTCTAAGTTAGCTTATGTACTGCCTTCCACAGGATCTGGAATTGCCAGAACATAACAAGAGATGGGCGCTGTGGTGGTGTACGAGCTCTCCTTGCTAGGATGTGTTGTTATTCAGAGCTCTTCACTCAATTCCAGAAACTCTGCGGTGTCCTGTGAGGAGTTCTGGCAATTTTCTGTCAAAGACAGAGACACCTGGCTTGAAAAAAAGCGGTGGGCCCACATAAGTGCTGCCTGATAAAAGGCTGTTGTGAGTCTAGAAAAGAGTCCTACTTATTTCACAGACCCTAAGTGGCAGATGAGATCTGAAGTCTGTGCTGACATATTGAGGATTTGCAAGAGGAAATCTCTTTCCCTGCGTTTCGGTACGAATTGCAGGACAACCTATTCCAAAGCAACTGAGTCAAGGAAAACTTTTTTTCCCATGGCTCAGAAGATCATCCCTACACCTTTTCCTGTGTTAGTTCTGCAGACACTCTGGAAGGCAAGATGTAGATGAGGCTGCTATTCCTGTGAGAAATACTCTGATTTCAGAGATGTCTGGGTTTGTGGATGAAGACTGTCAGCCTCCGTTCTTCTACTGCAGCATCTAAAGAAAGATACAGGGAGTGTCTACTGCTTCAACCTTAGGTTCTGTGCTGAGCCAGTTGAAGTATTACTGTGGTAGTCCCTGGAATGGACACGCTTTTCACCAGTGGGAAGAAATTCAGGAAGCTTCCCTACCTGACCAGACTGAGAAAAGTACGGAACAAACAGCTCTAGCGCGTGTAACTGCTGCAGAGTGGGAAGCCAGAACTGCCCCTTCACTGTGGTAAAATCTCTAATTTTGATGTGATCCTCCATTTCTCACATTGGAAATGTGCCCGTATGTGGCCTTTGGAACACCAGCTGCTGGCATTCAAACTTTTTTATAGCAACTCTCCCTTCAACAATACTCTTTCCATCTGTGTCTCCTACACATTTACTCTTAAGGAAGATCTGTGAAGAAACAAATCGTGGGGAAAGAACCCCCATAACTTTTTTTTGTATTTGAGGACAGACACAGAGCACTGCACGTGGGTCCTTATGAGTCCGTCCTGTTTTCCAGGCAACCAGAGCTCGGTAGCACTTTAAGCTGGGTTCCCAAGCAGGAAGGAGTGACAGCAGAGCATTTTTTACTTACTACTGCCCAGCAATCTGTGGTGTTCTCTCCACATCCTCATTTTGATTGCTGACTTACAAAATGTCTCTAAAATTCGCATGTATATGTGTTTCTTGGGAAATTAAAAAAAAAAAAGCCCAGAAGTTTTACTTACATAGGATTTTTTTTTTTTTTTTCCTGTAGGCTTTGGTTGGAGAGAAAGCTTGTTACCAGTCCATCAGCAGCTGTGGTGGTCAGGTCTTTTACCTTGGAACGAAGGTAAATGTGGGGAGTTTTTTTGATAATACAGCACGTTCATTGTTGATGGTAGCTCATCTTCTGGAGAAAGGCAATATTTTTATTCTATGGAAATGTGAATCAGGGATAGGTTCTTTGTGCGCTTTTGTCACATAGTTAAAGAAATGTGCAATGATCTGGTTTTAGCCAAGGTATGGGCTAAGTAAGATGTTGCCTTAGCTTCACAGTGTCCTGGTTCATGCTGCTTCAAGATAGTCTTAGCATTACTTTACTGACATCTCCTCTGTCCTAAATATGCTAGTGAGTAAATAAAAGAAAATAAAACACCAGGAAAAATTAGACTCTACTGCATGAAATGATAAAAAGAGTAGCCTATTCACTTGTCCTGTCCTGCTGTGCAGGCTGTCTGTGAAACAGCACAGAGAGGTGGTCTACAGGGTGACATGTGCAAATATGGGAAGAACTGAGGGGTGGTATCTTGGAGTAGATGAGTTGTCAGGCTGTGTAAAGGATGTTTGCTGTTAAGTATAAACATCCAACTTATTCTTGCCATGCCACACTTGAGGGTTGCTTTACTTAGCTTCATCTGTACCAGCATGCTCTGGTGGGTCTGTGGGTTACCACAGGCTGCATGAGCAACTGTAAAGGACTGCGTTTTTCTGTTTTCTTTTCTAGTCTGTTCACGTCATGACCCTGAGAAGCTGGAGAGAGGTATGTTGAGACGAAAACTTCACAGCTTAGTCGGTTCGAATTGCTTAAATATAGCTTGAGAGGAGGGAGGAAGCGTTTATGGAGCATATCCTGAGCACTGTGTTCTGGATCCCTGCTTGCTCTGCGTAGCCAGCACCATAGGTACTCTGCTTTCCATGGTGGGACGCTGGCGGACTCCTGCTTGTGTAAACTTGCAGGCAGAATGGAGACCTTGTTTTCCCAAGCGAGACACAATGCCTTGCCATGTTTCAGCTTCTATTAACCAGGTAGAGATAATGCAATGTATGACTTCAGAGGACTGTGTAAGTGTCAGCCTTCTGTCTGCCAGGTAAGCATAGAGGAGTGGAAGGAAGGCTGGTTCAACTCTTCCTTGTCTCCAGCTATTGCAGGAGCTACATCATAAAATCCATCAAAAGCTGCCTAGAAAGTTCACTGGATTTTTAGATCCTTGTTTCTATTCATAAAAAAATTTTTTTTTTCTTTGGAATATTGTTTCTCTAACACCTGAAACCCTATTAATTTTCACACTAAAGTTTTTCGTGATCTATTTATGTCAACTAGTTCCTGTGTTGTTCTCTTCACTTGAGTCAAACAGCAGGTTTTCCTTTCTGGATCGTCACTTGGCAATATATTTATTCAGAGTGTGCATGTTCTCTCTCAGACTTTGTTTTGTAAGGCTCAGCATCATCCTCCTCTTGTAAGACTGCTTTCCCATTCCTTTCTTTTTTCATAGTCGCTGTTCTCTGCTCCTCCTTTGTGCTAAGTTTCTTGAACATGGGTGATCACTTTGGCAGATTTTACTCTGAGTGGGATCTTGCAAGAACACATGCACAGTGTCACCTGTTCTTCTCTGTCTCTACTTGATATGTCATTCCTCATGCATCCTTGGGTCTCATTTTGCTCTTCCTTTGGCTGTGTAGTATCAGTGACTTGTGGCACTTTGGAGATTCGCTGCTACCTCATAGCCACACTCTGATTTCTGTGAGTTGCTTGTACCATTAGATTGCATCATGCTTCTATTACTGAGCTTTAGGGGCAATCCTATTCTGTCTGTCTTTCTGAGCTGCCGTCTGACATCACACGTTGACAGTTGGTCATCTCAAACTTCACTAGAAAATTCAGCTTACGCCAGGTTAGTTGACCACATTGTTATGTCAGTGGGGGCTTCAAGGCTGATTCTCAAGAGACTCCAGTAGCAATTTCTTTCCAGTCTCACATTTCTCATTTAAGCAGCGACCTTCACCATTTTCCCTCTTACCTGCTTCCTGGCTGTCTTACTCATCCATGATTAAAAGCTCCTCCAAGTGACATTGTTTCAGGACCTTTAATAGAACATGAAAGGTTCAGCTCTATTGGACTGTTATACTTCCAATTGCTGCTTTTAGTTACTGAGATCCCTTTCCTCTGATAGATTTCCTTCTGACTTTGGTTTAGTAAACTGCTAATGACAAGGCCAGCTTTGACCCATGCCTTCATTTACTGTTTTTCTTAGAATTCAGAAGTCAATCACAGCTTACATGTTCTGAGCCAACCTCCCACTAAATTACTTTGTGGTTTCTGTTGTGCTGCAAGCCTCTTTATTGTAAGGAACTTAACTGAGGAGTTGTAATTGAGTATGTGGGGGATTACAGTGTGAAGCTGAGAGTTCGTTCTCGCTGCAGTGCAGAATACTGGTCTGAGATTCAGAATCTCGCTTCTCTCAAACAGTACTTTAACGTTTTCACCTAACTTACCAGTACTAGTGGTTCTTGACTTTTTGTGCTAATAAATCCTTAAAGCAGAAAATACTTGTGATTTACTCCAATCCTTGTTGACTCAGGAGAAAATGAAGGGTAGGATGAGTACACCCATATGCTGAAAACATGGCAGAATTTTTTGTTGTGCTCTAAGTGATGAGAAAAGGATGGGGAATGGAAAATTTTTATTTTTTTTTCTTATTTCAGACACTCACTGGTGGTGTGGGTCTCCATCAAGCATCTGACCTAAAGTGTAACCCCGAGGAACTAGATATACTGGGACCTGACATTTCTTAGTCCTTTTTTACTGTCCAGCAGCAAACGTACATATGAAATAATCTTTTTGAGATACTGTCTTCTACTGCAACCTGTTGAGAGCTGCTGAGGTCTCCTTTCCCCTTGTTGTCAGGGGTCATGAACCGCTACTGGGAAATACTGATCTTAAATGGGAATCATCTTTTCTGTAATACTGAGGTCCAATATTACTTGTCATTTTAGAGAGTTGATCACCTTCTGAAGCAGGAACGTCTCACTGATGCCCTGGCTCTAGCTTGGTCTTTTTATGAAGGTAAAGCAAAGGCTGTAGTAGGTAAGTTTGGGTTAGGTGGGGGTTGGTTTGTTTATTTGTTGATCTGTCGCTTTTTTTTTTTAATTGAGACCTTTAGGGAAGGTTGTAAACCTATGCATATACAGAAATAACTTTTTCAGGAGGAAAAAAAAAGAGAATTGAGCAAATGAAAATAGGATGCTGCTGCTTTGGCTTTGGCAGAAACAACACCTTTATTTGGATTGGTTTGTTTTTGCTGGGTTTTTTTAGAGTCATAGTCCCTTTAGCAGCCTGCTGTTTTCAGATGAAAAATCAGACTTGATCTGTGTTGTGACTCCTATCTGTTGTCACTTTGCCATGAAGGAGGTAGATCCAGGTGCTATATAGCCTGCTAATATATCTAGCCTGCCAAAATATTCCTGAAGGTCATGCATGACCTGTAGGTAATTTTCAGCGTGATGTTCTGTCAGCTCTGCCAAGCAGGTACTTTCATTCAGTTCTCCTCTGACTGTAAAACTGGCTGAAAGAACTGCTGGGTTTTGGCACTGTATTTCCTATGAAGGAAGATGCTTTTTTAGCACTTAGCTTGTTATGATAAATGTGTTAATTATGCCAGCAACTGCCACTTGAACACTCTGATCTGGCCAGGACACACTGACTTTTCAGCAAGTACCTTGTGGTGGTTTTAACTGTCAGAACATGAGATGAGGCTGAAGTTCTCAGGATAGGATCCTCCTGGTGTGAAATTGCTACTATATGATTATGTGCCTTGTTTTAGTGCATGGGAGATGAAGGGCTTCAGAAGAGGAGTGGGCTAGAAGTAAAACACAAAATGGTATATTTAGATATCCTGACCTCTGCATCTCAAGGGCACTGGTGTTAGCATCTGACCTGTGGGATTTTTACATTTCTACTGGTAGCATAGATGAATGAAGCTTCATTTCTCTCCCTCTCCCTCTCCCTCCCATCCCCCATATTCTTTCTAGGCTTGTCTGGGGACACAAGCAAGCGGAAGGCGGTCATTGCAGACAGGGTGAGTCACTGATCTCTTCCTAACTGGGTTTTCCATGTATGCTGATGTGACACTAACTGTGTTCCTGGAAGGAATGGCTTCTGTCCTCCAGAAGTTAGTTCTGGAATGTGTACTTTCTTGCTAAGACTGTGAGCAGGATTTTAGAAAAGACTTGGAAATACCTTTTGGGTAAGATGGGGATAAAATCTGCAGCATTAGCAAATCAAAATGTGACATTATCATTCAAGCCTTGAGCTCTCCGGTCCCCTCACAGTGGAGAGAAACCTTTTTTGTAGGTAACTCCAGAGTTTCCTGGCATTTCATTGGCAAGTGTCTACCGATATATCACTTGCTGACTCTCAGGATGGAAATTTTGTTCCATGTATTCGTGGACATGGAATAAACTGTTCAACTGATCCTGTTCAGTTGTTACAGGAACGTTTTTCTGGGAAGAGTGAGTTTAAAACACAATTATTGCAATAATTATTCAGCTGTACTTGGTCTTCACATATATTTTATTTACAGGTAAATAAGTTTTACTGTTTAAGATACTGTAACTTAAGCTTCGGGTAAAAACATGTCCCTGATGAGCCTGGTGCTTCAGGATGTGTTCATCTGACTGGAAATTCACTGGCAAACTGGCTGCCCAGTTTCTTGGTCAGTTCAAGTTAGCGTAGACCTTCAGTGCCCCCCTGGGCCAGTCCTATGCCATGTCTCCCAGCAGCTTCTTCCTCCTCCTCCTTCCTGCCCTCAGTAGTTCATACCCAAAATGGGACCACAGAGTTTGCAGTGTTGCCAACCTCCGAGTCAGTCTATTAAATGTGCTGTGAAGTAGAGCCTTAAATGTAGGATTTGAATGAATTTTCTTGTTTATTGTAATTCAGATGGTTGAAATCCTTCTCCATTATGCTGATCGAACTTTGAAGAAATGTCCTGACCAAGGGAAAATCCAAGTTATGGAGCAACATTTTCAGGTATGGGCTGTTTTAGAAAAAGATTGCTGTGGTTCAGCTGAACTCTCACCTCTGGTGTGTGCACTAGTGAAATCAGGAGTTAGTTATGGCTGGGTAGTAGAGCAGAACCCGTACACCCTCTGTCCTCTGCAGAAGTGTGAGTGGAGTTTTTCTCCATAGGAACCAGCATATGGGAAAACCTGTAAGTGTGCCAACTACCAGCTGATGCAAATAACTCATTGATTCAGCTCTGTGCTGGCCACCCTTCATTTTTTTCCTCTGCAGGATGTGCTATTTGGCAGTATTTTTGCCGGTCCCTACAGCTTTTTTTTATGTTTCTTCCGCAGGACGTGGTGCCTGTTATAGTGGATTACTGTCTTTTACTCCAGCGCACGTAAGTCTGAGTTTGCAAGCCAAGGCACACCACCAACCCATGTAGTCCCGAGTGCTGTCTGCTATAATATCACGTGGTTTAGAGGAACTGTATCACTTCATTATAATGTCATATCTCACATCACAGTTTAGAGGAATGCTTAGAAACTGTTACTAAAGTCAGGATGCTCAGTACTCGACAAAAAAGTGTCTTAAATTTTCATTGATGTGTTGAGAAAGAAAAGTTTGCTTCAAACTGTTTCCCCTACACCATCCCCTTAAGAAAGAAGCTGCCTTGATAGATTTTCCTGTCATCATCATTTCCCTCTATCAGCAGTTTCTTTTTCTGGAAGATCCGTAGCCAATTATTCCGTGTAGCTGCCTGTAACTTGAATCAGGAGAGGAACTGAACCAGGGCATTCAGCTCCTGAGTTTGAGAAATACAGAGAAAATGGAGTGTAATTTGAAGCCCTCAGAAAGTAGATAAGTAGGAGATTTTTAATAAGATTATTTGATAACTAAACACTTCTTTCCTCTTAGGGATCTATTGTTTAACCAGATATACGATAAGATGAGTGAGAATTCTGTAGCTAAAGGCATCTTTCTGGAGTGCTTGGAACCATATATCTTAAGTGATAAGTTGATGGGAATCACAGCTCAAGTGATGAAAGACTTGCTGCTTCACTTCCAAGACAAGAACAGGTTGGAAAACTTGGAAGCCTGCATTGTGCACATGGATATCACCAGCTTAGACATACAGCAGGTGAGCTGTTGTATGGCTTACAGTACTGAGTTCCTCTGAATAAGTGACGATGTCCCCTGGTTGCTGATGCAAACTTGTTGTACTTTCAAGCACAGCATGTGGAAAACAAGGTGTCACCTTTCAACAGGCAAGACTGAGATAGTCCAAACCATTCCTGCCTTTTGGTCACTGATCTATAACAGAACTTAGCCCTGTGTCCCTGAGATCAAATTCATGTGGGAACTTAGCGTGGCTGTATCCATCCTGGGGCATGCGCGCTCCTATAAACATCTTTCTTTGTGTCCTGGAAAAGGTTAGCGCATCAACAGCTGAATGTGTTGGAAAATACTAGTCTGTCAGAATTAGTCTGAGATTCACAACCAGCCTTTCCTGTTCTGAGTACCTTCCCTGACATCAAAGGCTGCAGCGGCACGAAAACCTGGAGCTGCCTTTGTCCGTTTGGTGCCTGCCGGCCTGCTCTGCTCAGGGGCTTGCTCTTGCATGGCAATGTTAGTGGAGCAAGGAGGTGTTCCTGCTGTGCAGTCCTCTTTTCCTCAGCCAGCTTTATTCCCACATCATGACATTCCGTTCCCAGGAGGGAACTGCTTGGGAACTTGACAAACTGATTCACTGAGCCAACAAAAAGGCAAAGTAGTGCAATCAGGGATTTTCAACTGGTTTATTTTTTTTATTCCTTAACCTCATGCAGATTACAAATGCTAGAATCTGGACATGTTTTCATGTTTGCTGGGTGAGCAATAAGCTGGATGCTCCCTCTGGGGATTTTGGATCCTTGCAGAGACTAGTTCTGCAAGTGGAAATCCTCACTCTGCTTTAAATCATACTCTCGATGGTGCAAGTTCAGGGACAGAGATTGTGTTTGAGAAACTAGGGAACAAGAAAACTGTGAGCTAAGAGCAGTTGTATATCTACATTGTGCTTTGTTTGCCTTGCAGGTAGTTCTTCTATGCTGGGAAAACCATCTCTACGATGCCATGATCTACGTCTATAACAGTGGGATGAATGACTTCATTAGTCCCATGGAGGTAGGGGAGATGCTCAGTGCACTGAGTTGTTACTTGTGCGTTTAGCACACGGTCTTTCTGAGAAGCATCATTTCAAACCCAATGCCTTGTCTTCTCGTGCAGTGTGTGTATATTCTTGTTCTTTTTCACTTCAAGGGAGAAGTGATGTATGATAAATGCAATTTATTTGACTAGATGCAGAAGAGGAGAAAAGTAATTTGTAATTACTGTGCTGTAGAACGCAATTTCCCTGCTGAGATAGTAACGCTCTGCAAAGTTAGAGCAGAAAATTTAGTTGTGTTAATAAAACAAAAGTAGCAGAATAACTTGATGACTTAAGGAGACTGCATTGCCAAACTGTCTGCCGGTTTTGTTGCTGGTAGTGAACCTGGCCTATGTGACAGGACGTGCTGACGGAGCATCAGCTTTCTGCACGATGGCAGTGATGGGGGTGTGGATGGGAGAGGTTCTGTGAACACCTCATGGTTATTTTTCATTCATACTCTTCTTCCTCTGCTGACACAAGAGCCATGGAAACAGAGGGTGAACTTACCCATGTACAGTATTCAGCAAAAAAGGCTAGAAGCAGTCCTTGCATCGAGGCAGGCTTTGTTCTTCCCACTTGGCTGTGGTCTATCAACAGTAAGCACAGGACTCAGTGCAATGCTGTAGGTAAAGGCCCTGCTGATGTTTCTGCCTGTAGTCCTGACGATGTGCCTGATGCACCAACTGCTCGTGAAGCCCAGAGCTGTAATGTCAAGAGGTTTCATTGTGGACACACTGCTGTTATTTTCTCAGTAGTGCTGAATAGAGAGCTGGGTCCAGTTGAGTGTGAAAAATCCTTAAGTGCCCAACTTGTAGCAGTTATACTCTCATTTGGGTTTTCTCAGGAAGGAGACTTTTTAGGTGTTCATGATTTTAAAAAGGATTTCTGGAAACCTAGAACTAGCGGTACAAGTACAAATAACTTTTTCTGCTTTCTAGAGCTAAGTATTTAGATGAGCTCTTATTCCACATACCCAGACTAAAGGGTCTCTGGTGACCCTGCTAGGTAGGTTTAAGGTTTGCAAAATCTCTGATGAGGAGCAGTTTCAGGAAGAGGAAGTGAGGCTGGTCAGTTGTGCTCCGACTGTTCCTTTTAGGACTACTGAACAATATTTATTTAGTGTGGCCTGTGCTTAGGGTTAGATCTGATTGAATGAAGGCTGGTTTTTTACAACATCAGCTTAAAGATATTAAAGAAAGGATAAAGGAAAAGCATCTTTTACCACATCTTGATGTCCTCTGCACCTTTTAATTTTAAGACAAGGTGAGAAAGCAGCATTCCTGTGGGGAAGATGCCTCATTGATCTCTGCTTTAAAACCACGCAGGTGTTTTACTTTGAGCTTTTCCAACTGCTTGAGCACTCCCTTCTTTCTTGTTGCAGAAGCTGTTCAAAGTCATTGCTCCTCCATTGAACGCTGGAAAGTCTCTCACAGGTACAGAATTCTTTCCTTTCAAGAGTTTCTAGTTTTGATATTTGATGTTTTGAACATTTATTCCGACAGAGGGATGCAAAAAGGAATTGCATACCCAATACAAGGGTCTTGGAGGACACAAAAGTGTTCTAGTACTATTTACTGTGCGTGGAACAGTGCGTGTGTGTCAGAGGTGATGTTTTGATGACAGCTGGGAAAAAGAATTGCATCTCTGTATGTTGTCTTGTGAAGAGAAGGTGACAAATAATTTTTGTTTTGTAGATGAGCAGGTGATAATGGGCAACAAGCTCCTTGTATATATAAGGTAAGGTCGTTTAGAAAGCGTGTGAGGTGTTGCGTGGTGGTGGCCCCAGATTTTTAACTCACTATTGATAAGCTGCATAGTCTTACAGCGTGTTTTGAGGTCTGAGAGACTGTGTAAAATAACCATGGCTACTTTGTACAGCTGACTTAAAGTTACAACGGCTTCTTGTCACACGTTGTTTGAAGTGGGTAGGTAGGGTCAAGCGGGAGACTTAGAGCTCAAGTTACTGCTGACATGCCAAGACCATGTCTTTATCTTTAGTGTTTGGTTAGAGGTGAGTCCTTTGTTGTGTGTGTGACTCTGTGCTCCTCGAACAAGGACTCCATAGCCGGAAAAGCTGTGATGTAGCCCTCTGTGCCGTGCCTTTTTGGATAGCTCTGCTGCTTCCTCTGTTGCCTGTTGTTTGCAGGAGGCCGTTCTGAGATTGCACAATAGTCATTAATCAGTGAATTCCTCTTTCTGGTGTGCATTCAAAGGTTGTGAACATTAGATTCTGCATTACCCCCGCTTCCTAAAATGCAAGAATAAAGATATTTGTGAGAAATGCTGAGTTTCCCCGGTTACTCTTCTGCTATGGAATGGTGTCCCTCAGGTGCAAGTTCCTGCAGTGCTTCGGCTTATTGTGCGTTAAGCGCCGTGCTGTCTGCAGTGCTTGCTTTCATGATTTACAATATAAATTTGTTTGGCTTGTTTGAAGAGCATCTTGAAAACTACCTGAAAAAATGAACTGTTCCCAATCTGTTTGATGTCAGAATATATTAAAAATGCCTTTCCCCTCCTTTTCTACAGCTGCTGCTTGGCAGGCCGTGCGTATCCTTTGGGCGATATTCCTGAAGATCTGGTCCCTTTGGTTAAAAATCAGGTGAACAGCCTTTCAGAAGGAAACTCTTCCCATATAATGGTTTTAGGTGAAGCTGTGTGTGTCTTATTTCATGAGTTTCTGATAGAAAACTATTGTCAACCTGTATTATCAATCTGCTACAAGTATATGCGGCTGTAAATACCAAATAATTTTTTTAAGACTGAAATCAAACAGTTGTTGCAATCTGAACATTTAAACAAGATTTTTCTTTCAACTGTAAATAGGGAGGTGGGAACATTGAGCACTTAGTGGCACTAATTTTGATTGGTTACTTATTTATTTATTTTCATTATTCTTTACCACAAAGTTACCAGAAATTTTTAGGTGTCTCTTAGTCAAGTTTAGAAAGATGAGATGTCAAATAAGGGAGGATCTTCCCTGTTTTCAACTGCATGTAACACGGACTTGACAAGAGTAGAGAGTAAGATAACATCAGTGAACATGAACAAAACAATTCTTCCTCTGTTTGATTGTTAAAACCTCAGGTTTTGTTGGAGTTTTCCTGCCTCAGATATTACACCTCTGGCCTCTTTGCACAATATCAAGTTCAGCACAGTCATTTTCCAAGATGAAAGTCCCATTAGATGCATTTCTGTCAGTTTTTGCCCTAGTATTCTGACTCCAGATCCTCACCTCGGAGGCTTATCCAGTCTCAGGTATTCAGGACACGCATACATCTCTCCTCTAGGTATAATTCCCATGTGCAGGGTGAGTGTATCTGCCCTACCACTTCAATCTGGATCAGATATCCAGAGATACTTATTAAAGGGGTGGGTGAGGTGAAGTTGCCATGACTGCTGAGTTAGGTAGTACTAAGTAGAGTTCGATAGGCAGCAATGTTTCTACTGCGTAGCTCTGTTTTGCAGGTTTCTCTGAGGCTTTTGGTTTTATGGTCATAATTATATTAGTGTGCTCATGCTTGTCACTGTTCATCAAGACGTTGTATTTGCTGAAGATAAATTTCCAGCCTTGTGATAACTGCAGCTATTCAGCTGAAGTCGAGAGCACATGGTAATCGAGTCCTGCAAACTGCATCCTTGTACCAACCAGCTGCCTTTTTCAGTGGTGGCTGCTCCTCTGCCACTTCACACACTCGTATGTGGGCAAATGTTTGCCAGAGCTACTTAACAGGTGTTACAATACATCTCTCATTGGGCTTATCTCAAGAACCCTTCTTGAGAGCCTCCTTTGGCACAAAGGGATCACAGAGCTGAGAAAATGTTTAACATCAGATGTCTTTTGGTACTTGGAGACGAGGCAAGATGTAGTCAGTTCTGAACTTTAACTCTTGTATCCGACCATTTGATTCCGATCAATATGACTCCAGCTTTTGTACAGGGATTTTTTGGGTTGAGCTCCAGCTTACATTCCAGTTGTCCCTAATGTCTATGACTATATCCAAGGTTTGGAGCTGAGGTGAATCTGTGATGACTGTCAGGTCTGTGGTTCAGGCTGTCTGACAACTCCTTCCCTTACGTCCTTATTACTGCCTTCTGCCCACAGCACTGGCGGGAAGAGGCTTTCCGAAATGTCTCTTCCACAGTGATGGTGTTTGGAAAGACAGTTTCCCTCTCCTGATAGTGCCTCTTCGAGACAATTTAAAAAGCATCCAGTTTCTTCCTTCTCTTAAGAAAAGGCATAAAGCAGCCCGTGGCTTGATCTTTTCCAGTCTTGTGGTGACTCTGAGAAGATTGTCTGCTTTCTCAGTCTGTTCCAGCTCTGGTTAGGAGGCAATAGGCTGGTACTACATTCCTCTTCATCTGTTCATCTCGGCCATCCTTAGTCTGGGAGAGTTGACCCTGAGCATGTGCAGCCATTCTGCTTATAAGGCAGAATCTTAGCTGCTTCAGAACAGCCTGTACCTATGTTTATAGACTCTGAAGCTGCTGCTTTACACCCTGTGGGCTGAGCACAGGCTCACTACCCATCTCTGGTTCTTTTGTTGTTCTGCCTAGTCCCTCTAGGAAGAACTGTGACCTAACATCCAAGCCGTCCTCCCAGGGCACTTTAGGAACCGCAGCTGATGCCTTAAGGCTTCCATATACTGCTGTTCTCCTGTGACGGTGCAGGCTTATCCTGCTGTCCCTTGGGACAAGGTTTGATTCTGGAGCTGCATCTCTTCACGCTGTTCTTTGCCACGCTGGTCAGTGGACCATCTTTGGCCGACTGGCTTCATCGCACCATTCTGAGTCTGCAGCGGTGGCTTTCACATCGGGACAAATAGCCTTTTCCATCTGGATTGCCTGAGAGATTGGCAGGGTGTTTGAAGGCAGCAAGTACTATTGCATATTGCACGTGCCTTATTTGTTCAGGATGGGCGTGAGCATGTTCTTAATGGTTTCGTTGTAGGAGGGGAGTAACCAGCTAAAACCATGGTGAACTTGTGCCAAAAGCATGGCTAGAAATACAGGTTACATGTCATGAAAGTTGACTTGGTCACTGCCAAGTACATCATCCTTTTCTTATCCCTCATTGCCATCAGAGCCCTCAAGCTGCCTATTTCTTTCTCTTTAAGCTGTCTCTCAAGCTTGGCCTAAGGCAAAGCTTAACTGCTTTGGAGTAATTTCTAAGAATTTCTTAAAGCAGAGGATGCTCCTTATTGCTATTTTGGACTCACAAAACTCTTTCCTGAGTTTCTGGCCAATCGTGCTGCAGACATTTTTTGAAGGTCTCTAGCATTTCACCTTGGTTTCAGGGTTTCAATAAGACGAAGCGCTTTCTGGTTTGCACTTTGCAGTACAATGGAACGTTTTTTTGTTGTTTGGGGTTGTTGGTTGGTTGTTTTTTTTTTATTTTGCTAATCCAGAGCTTGTAGGTATATGTATGTGGTAGCTCTGGGTTACTGCAAACCCGCTCCTCACAGGGTGCACAAACTAGTCTGCTTCCCTTTGTTGAATCAAGCACTAGGCAGTTGCCCTCTCCGGTTGTCCCCTGCACACACTAGAGCTGGCACAGCAACTGTCTGAGGGGAAGTGAGAGCCCAACCAGCTGGCTCCCAGTAGCTCTGGGAAGGAGCCATCAGCCTCTCTTTTTTTATGACCTCTTACTGTTCCTGACAGCTTGGCTTAAGTAACACCTTTCTGTCTGGTTGTGTGAATCCACCCTAGCTACGGTCTGGTTTGGTTTTGTTCTCTTAAGAGTTCCTAGTTGACAGGTGGGTATAAGGTTCAAAGAGGCCAGCAGGGAAAGCTGTCAGTCAGAAAGTCAAGTTGCTCACTCCTCCTGGCTGCACTGCCCTGTGGTAACAGGAAAATTAACTCTGAATAGGAGTAAATTAGGAGTAAATGAGAGAATGTGACATTTCCCGAGGATGGCTGCGAGAGTGTATCGCCTGTCAGTTCTCTGTGGGATCCCAGTGCCTATCTCAGCACGTACTCGGGAGCACCAGCTGATCTGCAGCAGTCTGCTCGCTTTCTGCCGGTAGCCAGATCTGTTGTGAGTGTGTTTGAGACAACTGGAGCTGTCACTGCCCTGCTTGTTCCCTGGAAGGGTCTGGACACCTCTGTCCGTGGTTCAGTAAAGGGAATTGCTTTCATTTTGAAAGATACACTCAAATTTCGGGACCTAGAAAGTCCCGAAAAGCGCCGAAAGCTTTGTGCCTTAAAGTGGGGAGTCAGATTGGCACTTCCCAAAAGAATGGCTGACAAAGGAGCTGTGCCCTGGATAAGGAGGAATTGCACAGCTGCTCAGGAGAGCTGCCAGGAAGGGGAGGGAGTTACCTAATTTCACACACTTCAGTCTGCACGTATAAGCCTTATTTTTTGCTTTATCTTAAATTTTGCTTGATCTTAAATTGGTTGACAAGTCTAAGGAAGAGGGATTTTTTAAATTTTTTTTTCTACTAACAAGCAGTAGAAAACATGATTCAAATAAGAATACTGATGGGACTCCTGAGGTGCTTTAAAGCTTAAGTGTGAAGCAGGTAACGATGCTGCTTTCCCATGTGCTTGTCTCATCAGTTATCTGAAATCCGTAGGGAATCTGCTGTGTTTGAATTTTCTTTGCAGGTCTTTGAATTCCTCATCCGGCTGCACTCAGCTGAGGGATCTGTGGATGAAGAGGTCTACCCTTACGTCCGTACCTTGCTGCACTTCGACACTCGGGAATTCCTTAATGTTCTTGCTCTGGTAAGAGATGGTTGATCTCCTCCAAGAGAAAAATACAACGTCAGTTCTTCCATCATCTTTGTCAGAGGTGCATGATCTGTAAGATTCCTATTAAAAAGTTCATGCATTAACTAAACCAGTAGTTACTGGCTTGATGCGGGAAACGTTTTGTGTGTGTTCTAGAAGATACCAGAGAAGATCATAATAGTCTTTCATATACTTGTTATGAATTGATGAACGTGACATTATACAGTGAAGACTCTGGTAACAGAGGCCATTTTTTAAGCACAGGTAAAATAAGAATAATATATTTGTAATAAGAATACTGTATTTGTAAAGAGTGGTGCAGTACCTACATTTTTCTTCTAAATAAAGACTCATCTTTCTTCCTTTCCAAATTTCTTGATTTTCCTCTATTTGGACCCGTTGTTATTACCTGAATATGTAAGAAGCATTTTGGTAGTTACAAGAGAGCCAGTTGTATCTTGGAACCTGCTGCTTAGGTGATACGCACAGAAAGGACTTAAAAGCATTGGCAGCTTTGTGATCTGGCTGCTGCTTGTGTTTGCTTGTGTTTCTGGGGATGGCAGTGAAAAGCATTCTTCTCAAGGTGTCGGTGTTTTGCCTCATGCAGACTTTTGAAGACTTTAAGAATGACAAGCAAGCTGTGGAATATCAACAAAGAATTGTGGACATACTTCTGAAGGTGAGCATGCCTGAAAAATAACCTCTCTGTTTACATCGGACTGATTATCTACAACACCGTGCAGTAAAGCCTGTAATTTCGATCAGGTTTTTCCAGTCGTGTTCTGGATGACACCTCTGAGAAGGTAGTGGGCTGGAGCACAGATTCACCTCAGCCGAGGCTGTCGGTTGCATATTTGGAAATGATGTTTTATGCATGTTAAATATGGTGTGAGAGAGGTCTCCTGTCCTGTCTGTGATTTCACCTGGGTTGTACTTTCTTGTCACATTTCTTCTCTCTGCACCGTTAAGTTTATTTTTAACTGCTTCTCATTGATTCCACTCTCTGATTCCTTCTAAACAGGAAAAAAAGTCCCAGGAATCCCGTGCTTGGCAGGGTGCTAATACTCTCGTGAGAAAACCCTGCTCCCTATATCTGCAAACACTGCGCTTGGGATGTAACATGCCCGGAATGACAGGCCTATCTTTAGTAAATGGGAGAGAAGAGAAATGTCAGTTATCAGCCTGACGCTCTAGAAATCACTTGTCATCAGGAGCCCGTGTTCCTTAACAATGAACGTTCTCATTAAGAGCTATCGCTGCCAAATGCCGATTGCTTTCCCCTTCAAAGCTGTCAGCATTAATAATGAGTAACTCCGCTTGGAAGCTGTTTATATATAAACATACCCAAAGTAGCATTTCCCTGTCACTGTCTCATTGACAGATGAGAACAAGGGCACCGGTGAGCGGCCTCAGTGACAGCGCTGAGGCAGCAGCCTGTCTTGGAGGGATCGAGGTGATGCCATTGGGGGGAGAATTCCATAAACCTGCTTGATCAGGATGTTGCTGTAGAGATGTTGGTTACCCTGTGCTGGCTTAGACTGTGCTTTTTTATTTTTGTGTCCGTGTGTCTTTAGCTGCTGTCAGCAGGAGGTGGCAGGCTGCAGCTGTGTTCTGGAGCTGCTGGGAAATGTGTTCCTGTGGCACAGCATCGAGCTGTTTACAGCTCTGCTGGCCCCATAGCAAATATCCACAACAGAATTCAGCCCTGCTCTTGGAGGGAAAGAGGAGGGAAACTGGGAGAAGTGGTGCAGAATTAAAAGCATCTGCAGGCAAACAGTTTGTTGTTATGAGGAACTGTCAGTCCCTTCGTCTGGAATCCGCTCTCTTTTTAGATAAAAATGTAAAAAAATCTTGGAACTTATTATTTAAATTTATTATTAGCGGAAAAAAAAACCCACTTAGGAAATAGTTGTACTTTTAAAATAGTTTGACCAACATAGACATTTGCTAACGCTGATGTGAACTTTGCCAAACGTGTCATCTATTAGAAAGTCCACGTGGTTGGCCTCAGCCTCTGTAAGGTCGCTGTGTTTCAGAAGGGCAGTATTTTCACCTTCACATGGACTGACAAGGCCCATTTGTCAAAAACAAAGTCCAAATGAATATGACACTCCTCTTGTTTTAGTGAGCCATAGTTTGAATGCTATCGGCTAATGCCATTCTGACTAGACTCCTGTATGAAATAGCCTTTTTTTAAACAGAAAATGAAAATTAAAAGAGAATGAGAGGATTAGCTGACGTTTCAAGCAGAGCTCTACTTGATTCTCTAATGCATCTTAGCTGTCTGCTTCCACTTGTGTAAGGCAACCATCAGCATCTCACGGGGATCTGGAACTCCAAGTCACTTTAAGGAGTCAATTGTATCTCCCAAGCTTAGACTGAATGAGGTTATAAACTGTGAGATGCTCTGTGTCTGGGCTTTGCTAACGCAATTCTTAGATGTTAGCTGACAGAGTTGTTCAGCTGGTGGATTTCCTCCCAACTAAACCCACTGCTCTGAGAGGGAGACTCTCCAAATAAGAACATTTCACTTTCTATTAGTGTTTAGGATATTTTCAGAAGCATGAGACACCAAGTCAGGACACATCATGCTTGTTTTTTTATATGCCAAGCAGGTGACAAGCACTTCTCAGATTTCAAATCCCTTTTGTAGTGACTCTTAGGTATTCTGGTTTTATGTAATTTCAAGTCAAGTCAGCACAGCCATGAGTTTCTCAAAATATTCGTAGACTAACAGATAATTTCATGTGAGAAAAGAAAACTTTTCCCTGAATCTGCGGTTGTTTCTTAGTCATGCAATCAGTTTTTGTGCGTACCACAAGTGAGGTGGGCAGTGCCTGGGGCTTGCAGTCACATGCGGGGTTTTTTTACTATAATTAGTAGTTTATTTATTTATTTTTTCTGATGAAACTTTTCTCTGCTCCAAAGCTCTGTTCCATGTCCAGTCATCAGCACAGACTACAGAGATGAAGATAAATGTGGGTTTGGAGCCCATTCACCCCCCAAAATCAGGGTCATACAAGACTACTTGCCTTCAGCATACAGCAGAGAAGTTGAGCCTCTTCAGCTTGAGGACAGGGGTGATGAGGCAAGGACAAATCCACTGTTTTTGTCTTCAGGTGACACAGTTAAATGCCAGGGAAGGTGCCTTATCTTTCCACCCTCAAGATGGACTAACACCAGGAGATTTTGTAGATGTCTAGGGTAGGGGGAGACCTGCTGGCTGTACAGGAATGTCTTATTGCAGTCTCCTCATTGCTTTCTTAAAGCAGTGCTTTCCTTTTCTCTCTAATGCTTCTCAGGTCATGGTGGAGAATTCTGACTTCACTCCATCCCAGGTTGGCTGTCTCTTTACCTTCCTGGCCCGTCAGCTCGCCAAGCCCAACAACACACTGTTTGTGAACAGGACACTTTTTGACCAGGCAAGTATTTGTGAGGGGTGGAAAAAATTCCAAACAGGGTGCTGTTAAGCACCAGTGCCCGTCTGAAGCTTGTGTGAGGTTAAGTTTATTATCCCAGTTTGTCCCATTAATTCTTGGGTCTGGGGAAGTGTCTTCAATAGCTACAGCAGTTGGGCTTTGATGATAATATGGATATATGAACACTAATAAAAAATGAGTTAGAAAATATATGTCCTTTTTTTCATAATTTAAGAGCAAAGAACACTCTGGAGGCTTTGGATTAAACACTTTAATTACAGATCTATTAAATTTTATGAGCTACGTGATTTCCTGTTTTTCTGGAAGAAATGGTGTAGTCCAGGAGAGGGGTTGAGAGGGTCAGTGTAGTGGTTCCAGCTGTTTGGTGTGTAGTCCAAGGCAGGGCCACAAGGTTCCCTGAGCCCTTCTGTATTCCCTGGGTTCCCTGAATTTTGGTTCTAGACCCCGGTGCAGAGTCATGGTTTTCCCTCTCATGAGAACTTCTATCCCCTTGCACAGGTCCTTGAATTTCTGTGCAGTCCGGATGATGACTCCCGCCATTCGGAGAGGCAACAGGTAATAACCTTCAAGGGAACTTTTCTTTAAGCACCAGGTATGACCAGGCTGTAGAGCAGAGTTGACCTCATTGGGAATCACAGAATCATCAGGGAAGAGACCTCGAAGATCATCGAGATCCAACCCCCCTGCCACAGGCAGGGACACCTCCCACTAGAGCAGGTTGCCCAGAGCCCCATCCAACCTGGCCTTATAAAACTTCCAGGGATGGGGCTTCCACCACCTCTCTGGGCAACCTGTTCCAGAGTCTCACCACCCACATGGTGAAGAACTTCTTCCTAACATCCAATCTAAATCTACCCTCGTCTATCCATGTTGGCTGGAGGTCATATGCCAAAGCAGACTCCTAATATAGGAGTGGTGGCCAGCGTGGAAGAATTGGGCAGTGCTGTACACAGCAGGAGTAGGGGATTCTACCCTGGCATTGCCTGCAGAAGAGTTTTGACAGCTCTAAGAGCAGAGGCAGAAAAGTCCTAGATAAGCACATGGTCTCCATAGCTAATGGACAATGAATTAAAAAAAAAATCTGTAAAATAAGCCCTGTGTTGATACAAAGTTTAATGGAGCAGGAGCAGTGTGCTTTTAATGACACCATCTGCCCAGCTGCTACTACAATATAAATAACTGGTCTTCAATATCTGCAGGTCCTTTTAGAATTGCTCCAGGCAGGAGGGATAGTGCAGTTTGAAGAGAACCGTCTAATCCAAATGGCAGAAAAAGCTGAATTGTAAGTTGCTGTGTACAACATATAAATACTGCCTTTAAATCTCTTCCAAAGCTTTTATCCCCCACATTTCTTGTTCCTACTTTGCAGCTGTATTTGGATTATTTTCTCTGTGCGTTCACATATGCTTCATGTAATATGTTCATACTTAGTCCCAATGTTTCTGTTTTATCTCTACTGGGTGTTCTCACAGAAAGTATTAAGAGGGGTAGAGCTGTGGAAACCCTTCAGCATGAAACCCTGTGGGGCTTGATGAATTTTGACACTTCCTATCCTAGAGTCCAGGCTTTATTCAAAGGTACAGTTGTATATTTGAATGCTCTACCGCTGACAGATGGAGATGACTGGTTGGGGTGAGACCCACAGGTAGATTGAAAAGCACGAAGGGGTCTGGAGCCACCCCCATGGTGCTCTTTTTAGAATTGAGTAGGAGACAAACGCAGTGTCTGGAAAGGCTGAAAATTTCCACCTTCTACTTTAGATGTTTTATCCTTCCAGAAAGAGTCTGTCATGCTTGAACAGAAGCAGCCAAGGAGGGCATCTTCATCCAAGTCTTGAATTTAGATGTTACATGAATTAATACACCGTACTGTAAAGGATGAGAGGGATAGAAGTGTAGCGGTGGGCTATGCCATGCCTGTTTTCCTGTGTGTCCTAGGAGGAGTTACTCAACCATATTTTTCAAACTCAATAAATGCATTTTTTTTTTCCTCCTTCCTTCAGCAAGTTTAACTGCCAGAACCATCAGCTCAGCCACTTCCATCTGAGCTGAGACACCTACAATGTAATGTTATTTAGCAGACTTTTCATTTGTTTTGCTTTGGTTGCATCTCTTCTCTAAAGTCTCAAAATACTTAGGCTGTTTATTAAAGTTTGAAGGTAGGAAGCTGCGTCAGAACACGTTATTGAGTCACGTTCGGCCTATTTCTTGTAATTAGTATTGTGGATTGGCCTAGCTTAGAGCTGAGTCTGTTAGAGAAATAAGGAAGGTATCTGTGAACAGCAGAACTTGTGAAACCTGATTTCTTTAAGGATTTTTGTCCTCTGTCCCTTGCCTCTCACCTTAGCAACCCTGTTTTCCCGTTCTGTGTGATAACTTGCCCAAACGAGGGAGGCTGATACCAAATGGCATACGTAAACTGGAGCCCCCCAACCAGTGTGCTGAAAACCTTCCTGTAAGATACTTCCAAATGCTTTTTGTGAAGCCTGCTGCATTTGCTTTTGAGTGCTGCCAAACTCTGCTGGATCTGAGCTGCCTACTTTTATTCTGCTGACTCAGCTGAGCCTGTTTTTCCTCATATGGAAAGTGTTTTTCATTTTAGCTATCAGATATGCGAGTTCATGTATGAGCGAGAGCTTCGCTATGACAAAATAATTGGCTGTTACCTGCGTGATCCAGTGAGAAAGGTGAGTAAATCTGGTGCTTCTGGTCTTTCTTCTTCATAGCAGTGCAGCCTCTCCCACTGGCCAGAGCAGCCCTGCTCTTCTGTCTTGAAAAGTGTCCTCTTTCACACTTGAGTTTTCTTACTTATAGTCAAAACTTTCTGTGTTTGGCATGTGTACGTTGGAGAGGAGCTGATTTATTTTTTTTTTAAAGCTTCAGAGTTTTCAGTTTCTTTTTAAATTTGAACAATCCTAATATATAAAACCTAAGTGCAAGGTGGGACTTATTGCAAATGTTGCTAACTGCTATACTACTTTGCTTCTGCCACCAGTCCCCTCTCTTGTCCCCTTGGGCAGAGTCTCTCTGCTCTTACTATCCCTTTGCAATGAGCTTCTGCGTGTCTGTAAGTTGCACATCTGCCGTAGTTTTTGAGATATTCTGTTCCCTACCACCAGCAGGAGCTGGGAAGAGAGGCTGGCAAATGTGATCTCACCAGCTCCTTACAGCATCACTATGCTGAAAGTTGAGTGAGTGAAGGAGTCAGAAGAAATAGGTTATGATAGTGAAATGGTCAAAAAATATGGTACAGGAGAGCATCTGAGCTGAGGGCAGTGTAAAAGAACCTCAGGGGAGAGGCTAATGTGGAAGAGGAGTTCAGGATTATGCTGAAAAAACCTGCCCTACCCTCTCATAGAGCATTCTTTTCTCTGCCTGTGCTCCTGAAGAGTGATGTCCTGTCCTTTTTCCCTGTGAGCAAGAGGAGGGCATTTCTGACAGTGGAAGAACAATTCTCTTTGACCTCAGTGCTTAACACATTTAACATCATTTCTGTTCCTCTTGGATTATTTATTTTTTTTCCTGGTAGTTCTTCAGCAACTATTTAGGAACATATATTCTCACCTGTAGATCATTTATCCTAATGTGCCAAGGGGAGACTAGCCCTGAGGTTCTCCTAAGACTTTTTGGAAGTGCTCTTTCTTACCAGAATCTAATGCTGTTAGTGCTGCAGAACTTCCTGTACCATTTATGGGTTTATGCCTTACAGGAAGAAGTTTTCAACTATGTTCACAACATCCTGTCCATGCCTGGCTACAGCGCTGAAGAAAAGCAGTCGGTGTGGCAGAAAGCTTTGGAACATATCGAGGTACAGCGTACCCTAAACCCCTACCTCAGCTACTAACTGCTGTTGGAACTGTCTAGTGCTGTTCTTAAGCCAAGGGTGACACTGTGGAAGCACAACTGTTTAAAAAGCTCTGCCTGTAAGGTTTAGTGGTCTTGTACATTAATGTAAGTGCATCTCTTAAATTCAGGCTGGCTTCTTTGGTTTCCTGGTTTCAAGTATTGCTCTTTGGATAATGGGACCATTATATAGTGAGTGCTGTGTAGCAGGGAGGGGATCCATTAGCGAGTCTTTCATCTCCTGAGCGTGCAGCGGCGGCGAGGTCAGGACACTGACTTCACTGACCTCCCAGTCTGTGGTATCAAATTCCTCATCTTACAGGGATAACAGCATTTAACCTTGGTACCCTGGCACTTCTGTGCCAAGATGGAGTCAGGACTTCTGCTGTAAGACACCCAGACTGTCACTAGACTTCTTTAGCTAATATTTCTTCCCCTCTCTTCAATCTCTTTGCTTGAGGGGATGGAGATGCATCTGAAATAATTGTCCGGTCAGTAGACATGGGGGATCCATAATATCTCTAGTTCGTATAAGGGTGGTGTCAGCCCCCTCCAGAGCGATCTGGAGATACACCAGGAAAATAACTGGCTATAAAGCAAGCAGTCATGCACTCGCCCAGACTACTTAGCAGAAAATGGCCCCAGAAGTCTACATCCCATGAGGCAGACAGAGGAACACCAGGTACATTTGAAAGCTACAGAATACTTACAGGCTTTGCCAGCATCTGCAAGTAAGGCACGGCTAAGGAGAAAATGGACCAAAGGGGAAAATGATTCAAATGATAAACAAAAACATCCTGTGAATCCAGCTGTGTGACAGCCATGCAGCTCGCTGAGCTCACACCCACTCTTCAGACGCGCTTGTAGAGCCTGTGGGAATTGGTGGTGATGGCTGTGCTGTGGCTGAGCGGGCCTGGCTCATGATTACTTTATCCGAGCGGTTGTGGTTCCACGCTGGGCTTTCCACATTGAGCAAACTGCTGTCTGCTCTGTTGCTTCCTTCTGTTTTCTTCATTCTTCTCCTACTGCATCCCTTGTCTCTGCTTGTGTTGGTGCACACAGCCCAAATCGTTTGGCGTTATGAGCAAGTCAGCCTCCCTCTGTAAGCCTTATTTTGTGTCTTTGTCAAATCAGAGGTAGGTCTCCGAGCGGGCTCTCCTCAGCATGAGGCCTTTACAGTTGCCATCCCATGCTTAGGTGTCTCAGGACAAATCAGATATGTCCTAGGTTGCCCTTCCTGATGTTTCTCATTGTGTTGTACCTGTTTAGATAAGCTCGTCGTAGGCTAAGATTGCCAGCTCTTCATATGGAGTTGTTTGTGGGTTTTTTCCCTCCATCTGGAGCCACTTCTTGATTATTGAACAGTCAGAAGTGCCCGGTGCCCAGCTTGTCAGAGCTGCATCATTTTCTGAAGTTGGTGAACCACAGAAAATATTTCTCTTAACTTGTCCACAGCCATCCTTAAAACAAGGATTTCTTGTGCTGTTCCATCAGCCTCTAGATATGGGCCAGCTGTTTTTACCTATGCTTTTTGTAGCTTCCTCCAAAAAGCTGCCAGGTGGGTGATCAGTTCTGTGGGTCACCTTTCTTGGTTGCTGTCACTGAGATAGCTCCCTCTTTCCTTTTGGCATCTTCTATTTCTCAGGATTGGTGAACGATACAGACAACTTCGTGTGGCTTAGCAGCTTACTGGCTGCTGTGGGCTTTTGTGAGTGTCTGAGAACAGACATTCAGAAGTCTTAAAATAGTAAATAATATTTTACTAGGGTGGTGCTGTGATTTCAGGTCGTTGAACGACTATCCTTTCATCTGCTGAGATATGGAAGCAGCCAACCAGCCTCTTCAGTGGAAACCAGCAGTGTCTAAAGAGGCTCTCCTGGCGATCGTGTGACAGAAAGTGGGTTTTGTAATCGGTGCCACTTCTTTTCTCCATCATCCTACAGAGATGTTGTTCCTGGATGCTTATCTTGAATACAAAGCCTTAGGCTTCTCTTCAACCACAATGCTGTCTGTGATGGTCACTTTCTGTCCTCAGACCCACACCCATTGTGTCAGAACCGTCTCCTCAAAGGCTGCCTGCCGTGTTTGCAAATTGTTCAAACCAGGGAGAGGATGAAAACCCAAGCCCAAAATATTTTGCTTGGATGTGGGCTCTGAAGGTCACACTAATTGAAAAGCTGTAGGCAGTCACGAGGAGACTTGGCCATCTCCCTCCAGCCAGATAGGCTGGCTGAATTTGATGGCTGCTGCATCTGTCTGGAGACCAAGCTAGTGCTAGTAACTTTTTCAGATTTTTTTTTTTATTTTGTTCCAGATGTATGGTTATGATTTTTTTCTTTCTTTACCACTATCATTTTTTGTTTTGTTTAGTAAATCAGTGTTTTCTTCTTTGTAGGCTTAGCAGGGGGTTTTGGGAAGGGTTACTAGGTACCCAGTATTGGTTTGAAGCCGTTGTTTCTCATTTATTTGGAAGCATGGATGCATTTTGAGGCATTAGGAACAAAAAAACTCATGCTCTAGTTTGTGTAAACTGGTATGATGTAAAGCCTCTTAGATTAAGCTTGACAGAAGGCAAACCTACAGGCATCTAAAATATTTTTTTTTATTACAATAAAGAAATTGTTTAGGGTTGTGTTTTCTTCGCAGTATCAGTTGCTGTTAACAGTTGCAGCAAACCTGCTTTTAAAACTCTGGTTTCCTTCAGTTCAAGCCAGTTAGACATTGTGTCTATTTGACTGAGAAATTCCCTAGGGTCACTTGAGGGCTTTGTTTCTCTCTACTACTGGCTTCTAGTCGGCACTTGGAACGTCTTGTTGGCAGGGAGTAAAAGGCAGCTGTCAGAAAACCTGATTTCTTCGCCTCAGAACTGAGATGTAGTGTCCTTGGTGTGAAGAGTTTTGCATTCTTACAGGCTTGTTCTGTAGTAAAATCGTTGACTTTCAAAAATGCCTTTTTACAAACTACTCTTCCTTCTAATTTGTTTTCAAAATGACTTTTTGTGTGGTGGGATTTGTTATTTTGCAGCTTGCATCTAGGCAAAGGTGCAGTTACACTATGAATGGACTTGGTGATACTGCTTAATTATATTGCCTGGGAAATTAAGACTAATTATTTCTGTTGTGTGTCCCTCTCCAAAGGAGCTGCTGCTGCTGAGCCCATGTAAAGCAGCTGACTTGGTGGCCATTCACTTCAGTGATCAGATTGAGAGCATCACTACAAACCTTCAGGTAAAGTGCCAAAAGTCACTGGTACTGCTGCTTCTTTACAGTCTTGTTCAAAATTACTGCGAAGAGTCAGAGTTGTCACCGTGTCATAATCAGAAGAAAAATATTTTGATGGCTACTCAGCTGCAGGAATTGCTACAGTTCAATTATTTGGCCTCTTTGTGTTCTGGCCATAAAAATGTGCAATCTCTGAGTTGCTGGTTGCCTCATTTGATAATGCAGTTTTTGGTTTGGAATTCAGTGTGGCTTGTGCTCCTGGATCAGAGCTGTAGTCAGCAAAGATACCATCTGAGTATTGACATAAGACAAATACCTGAATCAGCTTCTTCACCAGCTCTGAAATGTATTTTCTTCATTGGATATAGTTGAGGAATCTTAGTTTATAGTACATCATTTTAAATAGTAATACTCTGTTTTCTCCTGTGCAGGACCAGTTCCTACTCTTCCAGTTTCTGAGGAGTCTTCTTGATCCGAGGTATGTAAGAAAACCGGGCCATTTACAAACTATACGGCTTGAAAACACGGGTTAAAATAAATTCCTTTTACGCAGTGTCTCAATAGACAGCCTACAGCCAAGATGAAGGCTTAGAAAAGGTAACTTGCTCCTCAAACTGCCCAAAGGTGAGAAGGACAGCCCAGAAATAGCAGTGTTCTGGGGAGCTGCCTTTAGCAGACCCCTTGCTGACTTCCTAACTGGGAAGTGGTGTGGGTTCCAGTCTGTGCAGTGATGCCTCCTCTGCACTGGTGGGAGTTTGGGCATTGCTGAAACAGCTTCTTTGAGAAGGCTGTGAAATGGTTACCCTGTGACTGAAACTGCCATTTCATCTCTCAGAAATGGCAGTTTCTGTTCTCAACCCACTGATTTGATTACTTGACCAAGATGCTCAAGTTTAACAAAAATAGAAGAGCATTTTGGTCTATTGGCATTTTAAATTTCTATCTTATTTCAGACTTGCTGCCATGTTTCACTGCAAACTTCTCTTTAACTACTTGCTTGCTCCATCTGCTCCTCTTCTTTCAGTATGTCAGCACTGAGTGTTCTCTTGCTGTTGAATCGGTTTTGAATGCTACAAGACCTCGATTTTGTTTATTTATTTTGTAAGAAATTTATATATGCACAGCTCCAAGTGCCTTCAAGCAATTGTTAACGCAATTGAAGGAGAGATCTTGTTTTCTCAATTAGCTACAAATTAATTGTGCTTTATGAGGAGAAGCAGTAGTAGGAAAAAGTAATATTATCTAAATTCCGGTGTCAACATTTCTGTTCTTGTTGAAGTGGAATAAAAAATATGCTGTGGAAGCTAGAACCTGGAATTAATCAGGTTTTGGATTTTGTTAGGATGTAAATAAAAAAAAAAGACACGTTGTGCTATTTCCCATGTTTTACAGCCATGTTTGCATGGAAGGTGTTAACTCCCACGCCTGTTGTTTTCTTAGAAGTGAAAATAAAATCAGAATTTTGCCAAGAAAATATCTTGGTTGGGTTTTATAGGTGAGAAATTAGATGATTTAGTTATTAAATTAATAATTAAGAATCAGATTGAATAGTTAAGCAGAAATGATATCCAGCTGGATGTTAAGTAGGACTTTGTTTATGCTGTGATATCGCTTGGAGCAAGTGAGACCCAGTGAAGGCAGTAATTAACCTGGATGTTAATCTTACACATAGAGCGGCTTCCGTAATCTGAGTAATGAACATACCTAATTTAACTCTACCGTAATTAGAGCTAAATACAACCATTTCTCCTATACTTATCTTCTAATCAAAAGCAACACATGATGTGTACAAACCAGCAATAGGAAGCAACTTTCTGTGTATCTGCATCTCCCTGCAAGGCTGACGTTCGGCAAGGTGCCTGTCTCGTTGTGCCGCGCGGGTCTTTGGAACACAGAGGGAAAAGGAGCCGTTCATGAACCTTCCACTAATTCTCTGCACTGCTGTAAGATGTTCAGCACCCTAAGTAGTCGAGATAAACCACGTACTGACTGGATTGTAGTTGCCAGAAGACTCACTAAGCAAAAGATAATTGGGACAGTTCTACAGAAAAATGAACAGAATGCTACTAACTACTTTGGTTTCATATCTGGCAGCAAAAGGTCTGGAAGCCTGAGGTTTAACCTATTGTTATTAAATTCTGTTGTCAGTAAGAAGTGTTCTGCAATCCTAGATTGCTGGTGAGGCTGTTTTATTAATACCACTCGAGGTCCTGTGCTCTGTTTTCAGTGCTTGGAGGTTTTCTGGTTCTAAGACCTATTGAAATGAGCTGAACTGTATCCCAAGAGGTAGGGAAGGAAGCAGAAATCTTGTTACACAAGACCTATCTGGAGATATACCTGTACTTTGTAGTATACCTATACATAAAATAGTGATTAGGTTCTTCTGAAAACATCTGTCTCTCTTCAATCTGAATGTTTATATGCTTTTTTTTGAGCAAAATTCCTATTAAAATAAAGTCTCTTAGAGCAGTAAATGAGGATTTAATGTCTCAAATACGAATGAGTACTTGATTATATGGGGACAAGGCTCATCATGCTAGTATAACTATCCTCATTGGTAGAATTGCATTAGGGATTAATTTGGCCCATTTAATTTAGCTAGAGATTGACTTTAAAGGAGATGGAAGGGGGAAGGGAGGAAACAGGGTTAACAGAAATTGCCCGGGGAAATTAAAACCAAATGTCCTTATGTTTGTGTCTTATAAGCAGCCTCAGAAGACAGAGAATATCGTGTGTGTTGCTCAGCTCATTAATCACAGCCCCTGCTACATTTCCATTTTAAACTGCTAAAGTTTTTATCCTCTAAAAAAACCAAGGCAGTGAAGCACGTCTGTTTGCAGTAGGTTTGTGTATGATACCAACGAGAGTAACTGATGTAGCAACAGTGTTCTGAGGCTATAAATATATTAACAGATACTTAAACTTTTAGGTTCTGTTGCAATGGCTCTTCTCAGCTATCCATGATACTTGCAAAGCTCACTTGTGCCAGCTTTTGTGAGAAACCAGTGACTATCTCTACCTTTTAAGAAAGAGCATGTAGAGTATGGCAGGGGAGGTGTTTGGCTCAGTTCTGGTGAAACTGAACATAATCACATTCAGCTGAACAAGATTTGCAGGTCTCAAGACTGTTGCTTAGTTTTTAACCTCACCAAAATCCAGTTTTCTTTCCATTCTCCCTTCTCTGCGTTTCTTAAGTGAAGTGGTAAGGAAAAGGTCAGCTTGCTCATGAAGTGCTGAATACTGGGTGACAGAGATACTTCCAGACTAGAAGTTTGTTGTCGTACTAAAAATGTATGATTTGCCATTTTTCCTATTTTGGAAGACAAGGATCATTTTAGATAGAAAGTGCTTCTTTATTTTAGTCTAGTTGCAAAAAGAGTAGAAGACTCACTCCCTTACAGGTCTTGGGGGAGTTTACAGAGTGTGTGTTGTGGGAGGAGTGGACGGTGAATGCCAGAGGCCAGAATTTAGGGTTCTTGTTTGGTCCTTCAAAAGTCCATTCTTCATTTGATGTCAGAACATAATAGTTTGGAAACAATTTTTTGTACAATTGCGTCTATACTTTGGACACTGATCAGTACCTGTGTGAGACTTTCATTTGTGGGCAAATATAATTTATAGTCAACTGACTGACATTGTAATCACAATAAGCTGCTTTTGTCTTGCTAGGGGCACAGTGTTCTCCTGGCCTTTCTTGCATGATAACAATCCTGTTAGCTCTTGTAGCTACCAGGAAATACAGGATCATAATGTATATCGGACCTTTTCTATCCCATGACTGTAGGGTTTGCATATCAACACATCTTCTCCTGATTAGGAGTTTCTGTTCAGAAAGGGAACAAAACTAAATACATCCCCTGATGTGCTGTTTTTTTCATAGTAGGAGCTTCAGAACAGTTTTAAGAACCCAGTTTCCCAGACTGGAGAAACATCTTGCTGTTTCTCTGCGTGGTGCATCGATCCTAGAACTGCCACATGAAGTAGTTTAACCTACAGTGGTGGTGAACTGCTGTTCGTTTTGAAGGGTTGCAGGTGCTGTATCTGTCTGGAGGAAAGGATAATCTTTTCCATCCTAACTCTTTGAAATCTCTTGCTTCATGTTGCTTTCTTTAAAAACAAGATCAGTAGAAAACAGTCAGGACAGAGGGACGGTCATGGGCACTGCACACCATTCTGTTCTCTGTTGTGTTTACCCCACATTACTTAATAATAAGCCAAGGAGTTAGAAAATGGTCACTACACAAACCACTGCAGTGCCAGCAGCTACTGCTGGAAAGACGTGGAGAAATCCTTTTTGCAGGGACATCTCACTTTAATAAATGAGTTTACTTCACCTGCAGAAGTGACCTTGGCTAGAATCGGAAGGGAAGTCCTAGTTTGGCCTCCTGAATGGCTCAAGCCAGGCAGCATTATCCACAGCCCTACCCAGAAGAGCGTCAGGTTTGCACCGCTCGGTGCCTGGCCTTCATGGCAGTGTGGATTGTGACAGGTCAGAGGAGGGCAGGGCGATAACAAGGGCAGGAGACACAGCAGAGGGCGGAGACTTTGCCTACCTGTGTTGATTGAGCAGATCCCATGCTGGGAGGTGAGGCAAATGTCTTTAGTTCCTGCTGAATATGGTTCTGTCATGCAGCTGGTTGCAAAACCCTTGAGAGAGGATGCAGCCTTTGGCTGAACAGTATGTAGGGTCTGGTTCCAAACCTTACAGTTGGTGATCTGCTCTGTGAATGACCACAAAGTGCACAGAGTTATTGCCTCTGCCTGAGCAAAACCTAATTCACCGATTTTGCGCTGTCTGAGAAGAGGAACTGAATGAAAATGGAGGTGTTTTCTCAAAGAAGCACAAGCTCGTATCTCAATGAGCTAGATAAAAAGGATGATAGTCTAGCAGATAACACTTCAAAATATGATAAAGGAAGCCAAAGAAGAATTTCAGGAACGATAAGCAAAAAGCAACAAAATATTTCTTCAAACAGATGCAGAGAAGGTCTATAGGACAAACAGACAGTCAGAGACCATAAGATTTCCTTGAGGAAATTAGATCTTTACACCTCTTTGCCATAGAATTGCTGAAGATGTGTCTGTGCTGGTATCCTTCTTCACAGGGGTTTTGCATAGTCTAGTTTATGCTGAGGCATCAGTAGGATATGTTGTGGAACAAATAAAATGCCTACTGACAGACCTCCAGCACCGGTACTAAGTAGAAACACTCTAATTTTTCTCTTAAAATCAGACTTTTTTCTTCTATATTAAGGATAAAAGACAACACACAATCGAATAAGAAACTGTACAACCAGACTTCTGAGCTAGAAGTTGACTTGAGTCTCCTGCACCTTTTTTCTTCCAGAGAAGGCATTAACCAAGAGCTGCTACACTTACCACCCTGCATCACTGAGCAGTTCATTGAGCTGCTGTGTCAGTACAGCCCAGACCAGGTTTTGGAGACACTTAAAGTTCTGGAATACTGCAGACTGGAAGAAACCATCCAGGTAGGAAAGAAACATATAAAGACAGGGGCTAGGGGAAGCATTCAGATCAGCTCCTCCCTCTTTAAAGTACTGTAAAAGTACTTTAGCCCAGGTTGTGGGTTAGTTCCTGGGCTCTCTTTCAGTTCATTTCTAACACTGCTTGTCCTCTCGAGCTGCTAAACTGCTCTCCTGCAGCATGGTTCGCTGTTTTAATATATGGAATCTGAGTTTAGTCTCAGGGCTAATAAGAAAAAGGTTGTTTAGTGCTCTGAAGCTACTGAGTAACTGCAGAATAGAGACTGGCTCTGTTCATGTCCGTTAACACACTGAAGGTGTATGAAATCATGGGCCTGGGGTTTTTGGAAAGCAACGCTGCAAAAATTTGACTAGCGCTTGGAGAGCCTCTGTTTCTTCCCTTTATGAAAATCTGAGCAATGATCTGCCCTTGATCTTGGTTTATAGTTGTGGTTTGGTTTGTCTTTTTTTTAATTTCAATGGTGATAGTGGCAGTAGTGCAAGTTGAAAAAGAAACTCAGCGTAGCCATTAGCAGGGGCAAGTAGTAGTGCTACTCAGGCTGGGTAACGTGCCTGTGAACCCAGAGACACAATCCTTTCTGACCTTCTGATTGTCATTGTCTGGTGGAGAAAACAAACACTGGCAGAATTCTTAAGATGGACGTTTACTTTTTTTTTTTTTGCCTTTTTAACTCAGATAACCCAGAAACATCAGCTCCATGAAGCTTCTTCATATTTGCTGGAGAAGAAGGGAGATATCCATGGTGCCTTTTTGGTTATGCTGGAGGTACAGTACACTGAAATCCTGAATGGGGTGTTTTTGCTATGCCAGTGTGGCCTGACATGCCATCAGCATGGTGGCCTCTGTTCAGGTTTGATATTGTTGTTGCTTCTCGATTTGTTTCCCATAAAATCTCTAGAAGCGTTTACCTTCTGTCAAACAACAGTATGTTGAGTTGTCTGCAGACTCAGCAGATCAGTACACTTTTCTGGCACGTCTTCAGACATCTAGCTGATAGTGGGAGCTGAAATTTATTTTTCTTAATCAAAAATCTTTCAACTCCTGTTTTCTTTTTCATATTTGGAAAGACATTTATGCTACATTAGTCACACTGGGGAAGAAAATGAGGATGATCCTTTGTAACCATACCTTTTAAAAACACTTCTATCAAGATTCTGCAAGTTTACTTTTCTCATTTTTTTTATTATTTTTTTTTTTAGCGATTGCAGAGCAAGTTGCTGATGCTTGTGCAAGATGATGAAAGTAAGAGTTATCAAGTTAAATTCCATTTCTATTAAACAGAGATAAACACAAAAATATAAAGTGCATATGCTTGACACCTGGCATGATGAGAGCCTAGTTCAGGTTTCTAGGTATTGCAGTGGCGTGGGTTTGGTTGGTTGTTTTGTTTTTTTTTAATTTATATTCACATGGCTGTGGTAGTTATTCTGATGCTGCTACTTTACTGTTGCTCTCTCTGATCTTGCCAGAGATCTGGAAGAATCTGTGATGGGTTTTTTTTTGTGTGAGGTCAGCTGCCCTGTTAGCTTTTTTTGATTGTGACTGGTACTCTTACTGACTTCCTAGACACATTTGCTATGTTAGAATCCATTCAGACTCATTACTGAGTTGTAGTAGACATTACATATCAACTGTGATGAGAGACATCTGGAAGTAGCTTTTTTTGAAGCAAACTTCTCAGAGCAGTATGTATGTTCTGCCTGCAGAAAATGACTATATGCACAGGTGTGCTGTTCACTACCTCAAGGACTCATAGGCACCTAATTAAATGCAGTGCCCATATTTGTGAATTAATTGTATCCTAAACCACAGCTAAGATCTTCCTTATTCAATTATGTGAAATGTTTTACGTGCCAAATTTATTGTGCTGTTCAGGAAAAGTGCCCAAAATCAGGACCTGTCTTTATAATTTAGTTGCTCACTGTAGTGAACAGACTTTAGATGAACAGCATGATTTTATTTTCTGGAATGATTGAGAGTTAACATATGTAGTAGTTTTTATAATTGCAGTTTGTTTTTTCCCGAAAAAACTTAGGCTCAGATGAACTCCCCTTGCTAGAAAACATTGAAGATACCTTAATGAAAACAATTGCCCTTTGCCAGAGAAATTCACACAATTTAGACCAGCAACAGCGAGAGGTAAGGTAATAAAAATATCTATCACTTATATAAACAAAGGCCTCTGCATCTCCTGAAACTTTTTTCACATGCTTCTTCCTTTCCCCTTCTATTGGACACTAACGCACCTCCAGGAGTAATTGTTTTCCTTTGCCTTGTGCTATTCTTCTAGCGGTTCAGGAGAGAAGTCCTCACTTGAGAGGGTGAAGCACAAAATAAACTGCCTATCAGCAGTGGAAAAGCAGATGAGACAACATCCTTTCCTCCATCTTTAGGTCCAGTTGACATTTTGCCTTGAATCTCAATCAGATGCTAAAGAAGGCATAGGAAGGTGTGAGCCAACTTCATGGTGGCACGAAGCTGATGCTGCTGTCACTGTGGTTGCAGGATATTGCTGTTCTGAGTATGTTCATGTCCTGGGTTTGGCTGGCATAGAGTTAATTTTCTTCTTGGTCGCTGCTACAGTGCTGCGTTTTGGATTTAGTGTGAGAATAATGTCGATAACACGCTGGTATTTTAGTTGTTGCTAAGTAGCATTTATCCTAAGTTAAAGATTTTTCAGTTTCTCATGCTCTGCCAGTGAGCAGGCGCACAACAAACTGTGGGGAGCACAGCCAGGACAGCTGACCTCAACTAGCCAAAGGGATATTCCAGAGGATAAAAAGTCCTGCTCACTATATAAACTAGGATAAGGGGCAGTGGGTTCAAGCGAGAGCACCAGAAGTTCCACCTCAGCATGAGGAAGGACTTGTTTACTGTAAGGGTTGCAGAGCACGGGAACAGGCTGCCCAGAGAGGTTGTGGAGTCTCCTTCTCTGGAGACTTTCAAGACCCATCTGGATGCGTTCCTGGGTGACCTGCCCTAGATTCGTAGGTGCTGGCTGGGGTTAAACCACGATGGTTCATAAATCCTGTATTTAATGTCAGCCGGGTCTTTGAGGGGTGGAGATAATACAGTTTGCTCGAGCTCTGGCTGAGAGAATTGGGTTTGCCTGTCACCTCATACTGAGATTGCGTTTCCATTTTGCCAACATCAGTGACATAGAAGGCATCTTTGCCTAAGACGATGCGTAACTTATGTAACTGAACTCAAAACTGAGAACTTTCTTACCTCATCTGAAGAGGCGGCGTGTCTAGAATTCTGTAATATCTTCAAAGCACTGTCTGGTGCATTGAGGTGACCTGCTCAGCTTCTTCTCCTAAATGGTTTTATTGTTAACAGATAATTGCTGTGTTTTATTGAGGAGGTGTCTGCGTGCACACCTGGAGAGCTTACGGCCCACCTGCCTAATGGGAGAGACTTGAGTTAGTGTTTGCTCTCATTCTGGGTCCTGTTCCACCTGCTGGAATGGCTTTTGTGATGCCCAAGTAAGATTTAACTCTGCCCACCAAATGCAGGACCGGCTTTCCCAGTACAATATTATGTGAATTTTCACAATTGCTGTATGGTGCTTGGAAAATTTAGGTGCCCTTTTCCAGTTGGGATCCATTTTCTGTGCTCTATTCGTTATGAAAGCAATCTCTACACTGGAGAGCTTGCATCTCACATGGAGGAGTAGTTGGAGACTGAATGAAGGACAAGTAAATGGTTGTTACAATTCCAGTAAAGAAACAGCAGCCAAAGAGCTTCTGTGCTCAGATGCCGATCAAATAGTGTCTTGGGCTAAGATATGAGCAATCTCAACTGAAGCAGATCCTGAAGTGCTTTGTTCTGAGGTACTTTATCATGTTTCGGTCCTGTTCCATTGTAATCATGGGAAATATAGTTCTGTTCGTCAGAAGGTGGAAGTGAGTCTTTGGAAATGGACTCTGACACTGGCCACAGCTCATTTTTCCTACTGCCATGTTCTTTCTGTTTTTGGTTTTTTTTTTACCTCACATTCAATTATTTCAGGCCCTCTGGTTTCCCCTTCTGGAGGCTATGATGTCCCCACAGAAATTATCTGGTTCTTCACAGAGTCGATACTCCGAATGTAAGTATTTTGGCTTTTGTGACCCTGGATATTAATCAAAATCTGTGCTGTCTCTCCCCTACTGAATGAAGAGAAGAGAAGCAGTTTTGTTACTCAATTTTCTGCTTCTGCAGTAGATCTGAACTGCAGTGGCTGTAGGACTGAGCTCAGGCTGGGCATTTGGTAGGCTGTAGATGTCAGGTGGTTGGGTTTTTTTTTTTCAGTCCTGAGTGGTAAAGGGACCCTACTATAGCCTCCACTGAGAAGCTGATTCCATTGAGAGCGGTCTCTTTGAAAAAGCCAAGGTGCACAGTGTGTACAAAGGATTTCTGGGTTGTAAGTAGGTTGCAGTCTGGAAACTTCTGACATAATACACTGTCATCTTCCTTGCCTAGCCTTTTTGTACACTTATCCCTGCACCTGTCTCTTGTATAGAAAGTCCGTAGAACTCGAATACACCGGCTACATTTTCTGTTCCAGTTCTAGCGCTCTGAATCTCTGGTGTCAGCAGCCTCCCTTTATGGGAGCCTTAAGACTAGGTAAAAAGGGGCTTAGATACTGTGGTCTTGGGACAGAAGAATGCTTTTTGATCCGTTCCAGCTCTGTACTCCACAGTGATTGTAGTTGTGCGGGGTTAAGGATCACAAGATCTTACAACAAAGTGTGGTGGCGATCCTGCTGTCCCTCCTCCCTCTGTTTCTTCCCTTGCTGTGACCATTAGCTATATCTGGACTCCTGGGGGTAGTCCTGCAGAGATCAGTAACACAAAAGTATAAATCACCTCTTCCCTCAACTCATTTTTTCCTCTAAATTCAGAATGTTCCCTAGATTATCCATCTCTGGGACCTAATGCCGACAGAAAAGTAATCGTCTGAAATGATGAGAAGATAATACATCTGGATCCTGCATAACTATTTGCTGTTTGTTCCTAATCTTCCCAAACTTTTTTAACGAGCCACTTATCCCCACAAAGAAGCTGAATTGCTGGGTCTGTGCATATCTGAATATTGGCTTTTACTTTGGAGAATTGGAGATCTAGGAGCAAGTTTCATGCCGAGGTTAATACTAGGAAGATTTAGAGTCTCTGGAACAGGACAAGGCATCCAAACTGTTTTGTTTGGTAGCAGTAGGAAAAGTGAACGACAGTGCTTCAAAGTAAGTCTCAAAAGGAGAATGTTTATTGTAGGTAGGGTGTGGGAGGGGAACAGAGAGGCATCGTGATAGCGAGAACTTTTAAATATACTTTCTGATACAAAAAACTCTGTGTGCTTAATGCAAAATGTACAGAAGGGGGAAAAGAAAAAACCAACCTATTTTCAACCTGGAAAACATGAGCTGAAGTAAAACTCTTAATCTGTAGGATTAATCTCTCTTTACTTCTGGAATCCTAATGAACTGCTGATGGCTTTTATGTTTGGTATTTCAGCTTTGAAGAGTTTGACAATGCAAGTGCTGAACAACATGGCTGCATTTATTGCTCTTCCTTCAATCCTCCAGAGAATTCTACAGGTGAGTTTCTGAAAATAAGAAGCTTTTACCGAGCTGTGCCACTCACTTATCGGGAAGAGCAATTTCCAGGTCATTAAAGATCAGATTAACTAATTGTCTGGTTCAGAGTATTTCAGTAAAACTTCACATGATTAGATATAAGTTGGAAAAGCTGGTAGAATAACCTGGGAGAATTGATGCTGTGAGGAGACATGTGGAAACACATAGGCTGGTGAGAAGATAATTGAGATAATTTCTGCAAATCAAATAAAGTGTTACCTCAAGGGTCCCAGTTACTTTGAACTGAGACTTAGCAGTTTTAGGGGCAAAGCCACTATGAATTTCTCAAAACTTGCCACTAAATTTGTTGAAAGCTGTTTAGCCAAGGCTTTGGGGTGGACAGTGGTGAAAACACTAAAGCAAAGTTCATAGGCTGTGGAGAAAGAGATTGTCACTGAGCCTTTTTGATTGACAGTGCAATGCATTATTTTAGAGATGTTTGTTAGTGAGCATCAAACCTCTTGTAGAGGAGCTGATTTCAAAATGAGATCTTGAGTTGAGTGTTCACAAGCAGATATGATTTATTATTTTGCAAAAGAGATTAAAGATGAGGTTAACCTTAAGAAATGCAGAAAACAAATTAGAGAAATTGTCTGCATTGTGGAGTGGAATGATTGAAGGGATGAGAAAGTGTTGAGTTCCTCTTTGGAGTTTCTATTCCAGATGAAAGAAGAAAATATAGAAGAGGGCTTTACAGGCCTCACAGGGTGAACGTGCACCTCTAGCAACCTATTAGCTTGATCTTAATGTTATGCAAAATCTTGGATTTGGGCAAAAAACATAATTAAAGATAGTGAAAGATGTTGTGAAAGAGTGGATAGAAAGCATGATCAAATGAAATGTGGCTTTATCAAAGGTAGGAAGTGTCGAGCAAACGTAATGGCTCTTCAATAACTTATTTTGTTTAGTTTTAACTGGGGCATCAGATACAGTTTCCTATCGGGCGTTCTGTGATGTTTGATGTAGGCAGGAAATGATACAGAAGCTGGGAAGGAGGAAGTGGGGAGGTAGACAGGGAGGCCTTCCTGGGTTGTGTTGGGAATTACTGGAATGGGGTGAGAGGCAAAGCAGCGACCACTGTGAAGATAACATAGCTGGGAGCCGTTACGGTGTGGAGGAAAATCCTGTTCTCCTTTTGGGATTTGTAGAAATTCTTGTTTGCAGTCTTCAGGTATTTCATCCCATTTCTATTCTTTGCAGAAATAGAAAAAAGTCCTTTCTAGAAGCTGACATTCATGTCCTGGAGGCAACAGATGAGTGAAATGTGTGTGTCAGTTTCCAGATGACCTGCTCTAGGTGATCCTGCTCTGGCAGGGGGGTTGGACTCGATGATCTTTCGAGGTCCCTTCCAGCCCCTGGTATTCTGTGATGCTGTGATTCCGTTGTACAACGAGGTGGTTGGTGTGAAGGCACCGTTCAAAGGAAAATGGGGTGCTGGTGGTGCACCAGGTGAAGCACTTCTACAGAAATGCGTAAGGCGTTGTTTAAAGCAGCGTGTGCGACTCTGGGCACTGGGTTTGGAGGCAGAGGGACATTGTTCCTGCTCGTTCCATTTCCCTGGTCAACCTTACGGATTCAGTCTGACAAAATAAGAGATTTAAAAAGGCAAATGCTTTTGTACAACTAGAGCAAAAACTGGGGGGAGATGATGACTTCTTAAAATGGATTCAGAGAGGACTGAATTCCAGGTAAAGCACATGAGTATCAGAGCTTCATAAAATGGGAGTAGTAATTGGTACTTGTAGCTGAGAAACGGGTGTAGGGAAAATAGCGTGGTACAACTCCTCAGGAGATCCTATGGAAAGGAAGATGGGATTTATTTACAGGATCTCTAAATAGGTTGACTTTGTCTCTTAACGCTCGTCTTGTAGATTTTGTTCACCCACTTGCACTCTCATATTTGCAAACACCTAAGATGTATGGGAATGAATGAGCTCCCTTGGATCATTTGTGGGCAGCAGGGAGAGGGTATCAGCCCCTCACTGCAACTCTGGGGTTCCTGTGGTTGAGGATGACAACTCGAGTTTGGACAGCTTAGTTATGTCCTTCAGAAGTCACTGGCTGTTACAAGGTGGGGTTTTGCCTCTCGAGTCTCACTTAAGCTTCCATAAGTCATAGGCCAGTTTGCTGTATGTTTTGTTTGCTCTTGTTTGGAAAAGGGATTTGAAATCCGTGTCTGTAGTCCGCTCTCCTGTTGGGCTAGCAGGAGAATAATGCATGATGCTCTGCAAACTTGTTACCCTCCTCACGTTAGGACGTGGGATCTTCCACTGTAACTTGTCTGTCCTGGGCTCTCATCAGTCTGCTGCCTTCAGTGCTTGACACCCTGCTCAGCTCTGCAGCTGGAACAGTGTCCTTTGGTGCCAAGACAGACCATTCTCCTAACCCTCTGTTCCTGTGCTTAAACCCACACGTTTCCATCCGTGCTGCGTTCACACCAAGCTTTGTTTCTGAATTTCTGGGCTTGTATTGCTCTAGGTCACTTTGCCTGCGTGTTGGGTAGCTGTGTTGTATTCAACTGTTGTTCCAGGGCTTGCACTGGATGTCTGTGGGAGGTTTTCTTGGGGTTTTATCTCGGTGCACAGCATGGCTCTTGGAAGAATTCAGCTGGGAATATGATGTTGGGAGTGGTGATGAGTGTGTCACCACGTGACCATGTCTTTTGGTGCTCAGCTGAAATGTTTAGGGGTTCTGAACCCTTGTCGTGTTTGGGATAAGGAAAGAAACTCCCCCTGTGTGAGACAGCAGGCAGCACTGGATTTTTTTGCCTCCCTGTGTAGTGTGACCTGTCATCTGCTTCCTTGGATTATCTGGGAATGCCATTTAAGTGCCCTGTGGGGAAGAATAACAGCATGATGTGCATACATGTGTGTTTCCCCAGGATGCTGTCTCAACAGCTTTCTCAGCTAGAAAGATTTCTCTTTTTGTTAGCCCTGTGTGGGTACTCCTTTCCCAAAGCTGTGTAGTTGCTCTTTGAAACCACATAAAATTCTCAACCCTGGTGCCAGACCATCCTTAGCTCTGAGCAGTCTGTAGGACCTCGTTCCAAATGTTATTCATGTGCCACTTTAATTGTGACTATAACTAGATTCTTAAACCAGCTCTTTTGGGCCCTGGAGAACATAGAGTCTTTCCCAAAACCTCAAAATATTTCTGTGAAACCCAGAGTTATAAGTGGTGCTTGTTTGAAAAATGCCCTCAAAAGCTGTTCCAACAGAGATCAAGTCTTGGTGGTAGAGCATAGATGCACTGGAGCTGCAGGTCTGGAAGGTACAACAGCTGCCCAGGAACTAACTGGGAGATTTTAATTTTTTTTTTTATAAGGTGGATGACATCAATAAACTGAGGTAGATTATCTTGCCTTTTCTGAAAAGGAATTAGAGTATTCCAATTTTAGTGGACTGTTTTTCTTCCTCTTCTGGGCTTAACCGCTTATAGATTATACCTTATGCAAATATTAACTTTGCAACCGAAATGCTTTGCTAAAGGGCTGTGAGCAGACTCCACAGCTTTCCCAGAATGTAGGTAGGCTCCTGGCATCTGTCTGTTACAGCATACTGGCTCAACTCTGTATATCCGAAGTCATATGGAATAATGATTAATGTATTTATGTCCTTGCCCATTCTTAATAACGTTGTAAAGTTACTTACTAAATAGGAAATCTGAAAGAACAGTATTAGCAGAGATACTAGAGGAATCCTCTTGAGCATTAAGAAAAATTGCATGTCATTAAGGATGTGAGTGCTGTCTGAACAGGGCTGAAAGGTTGAGTGTTAATTCCTATACCAAGCTGTAATCCTTCATGAATGTGTTGTACGTCGATGCAGCTGATGCCTCCTACAAAATGGAGAACTGGAGAAGCCAGAAATTTAAAATCTACCTGTAGGAACACCAAAGTGGGGAAGGAAGGAATACCTCAAATCTGTTACAGAGTGAAAGCAGAAAGATCCAAAAAGCTTTGCTTGAATTTTTTTCTGTCTCTGCTTAATGCTGTGTTTCTCTCTCTCTCTCCCCTCCCCCCCCACCACCCCCATCCAATCCTGAAGGTCAACACTGGGATTAGTTTAATGTACAATAGTTGCTCTGTCCCCTTGCAGATGGAGCAAACTGCAAGTGGATGCGTTTTCTGAGTTCATAGTGCATTTATTAGCGCGGTTCCGTGCGAGCAGGCAACAAGGAAAGCGCTATTTTCTGGAGCCAGGAAGAAACTGGAAATGGAGGAGACAGAACCGGCTGAAAGGCTGCATGAGCACCTCTGGTTTGCATCTGGATACCTGCCAGCTTTTCCTGAGCTGTTTGTTGATAGTGGCACTGGGCAGCAATTTGGCTTTGCCTTACTATGTGAGTGTTGCCATAACCCCAGAAATACCAGCCTGGAAAGAGCAGCTGGGATCTGTTCCTGCCTTGGTGCAGTTCACTCTTACAGGGCACAGGATGGCACATTAATATTTGGAGCACGCATCGATTCCAAACGGAGGCAAATTGTATGAGATGGAATTCATGAAACATACTCCTCTGTAAAAGTGATCCCACAAGGCTCTTGCGACTGTAAATTTTGTGGGGGCTAAAAGGACCAATTGGAAGAAAATATTATAGCTTGTTGGAAACGTGAAATTACTGCTCTGCATTTCCTGCTCAAGGCAGGTAGAGAGCTGGAACTCAGGCCTGGGAAGCACTCTCTTCAATGACTGCTGGCAGGAAAAGGGAGTGAACTTCACAGCTTGTACTTGACTGCCAGGCTCAATATAAGGCTTTGCTAGACTACGTGGCTCCTCTTTGGAGAAAAGTCCATCCTCTTCCCACCTGCCATCTCTTTAGAGATCATCAAGCATGACTTGATACTGAAAGTTGGCCCTCAGACTCTCATTCCTCCTCTGCAAAGCTGTGGGTGGCTCTTTTATTCCTTTCTCTTTCTCATTCTCCTCTTCTTCCTCTATCTCCATCCAGGTAAGAAACAAGTTGCTTTGGAAGGTCTCTACTTGCAGCTTGGGAAGTTTGAGTTGCTTTAGGTTAATGGTTGCGTCTGTACCGTTTGTGAGTTACCTGTTTGAGTTTCCTTGGCCATATGCTCGAGTGCTTTGGAAAAACGTCTGGTGGATACCAAAATAACTGGCTCTGTGTTACAGAACACGTACGTGCTGCACTGGAAGTCCTGAGTTCCCTGTTGCCCTCCATAATTCATACGGTGACTCAGTGTAGTGTACTTTCTATGCAGTTGCTTTTAAATTATGGATGCAGAAAGAAAATTCAGTGTTTGTTGTTTGAGGCTGTGCTGTTCACCTAGGAAAAAGGTGGCCTCTGCAGCATGTCGAGCACTTCTGTATATTCCAAATCTACAGCTGCTTCTGGCTCAAGTGATATTATTCAGTGCTGGTTTGATTTAGGCTGCCATTTTCTCTGAAGATTCCTGTTCAAAAATTGCCTGACTCTGATTTCTGTCACTATTCTGGTGATCTCTCTGAGTATCTTGCAGTATAACTTCCACGCTACTTTAGTTGTTTGTGTCATCTTACTTTTTCACTCTTGCTTATCCTTTCTCTCCCTCGCTCTCAGGCCCAGGATGGAATCAGCCTTGTTCCTCTCCCTTTTCTCATTCCTCTCAGAGCTTTTTCACTCGGCTCCTTCTGTTCCAGCCTCCACCGTCTCCATAATTTTTCTACTCTCTAGGTTAATTTCCTTTTCACATCTTGCCAGTCTGCCTCTGTTTTTTTGCCAGTGTCTTGACTATTCAACCAGTAAGCTTCTCTCAGCTTCCAGCAGCCTCCCCCAGTATCCTTCCAGTGCCTCCCAGCAGGACAAAATGTTTTGTTTTTTTTCCTAGGTCCAATTCAATGACTCTCTGTCAGTCTCTGGGATTTCTGTGTTACACAAAGATGACTTCCCCTGATCCTCTTGAGGGATTTCTGAGTCGATGTGTTCTGACTATAGGCAAGTGTGTGGCGTGGGCCTTGCTGGTGCCAGTTTGGGCACAGCCTTGCTCTTTTGCAAATCAAACTGTCTGGGCTGCAGAGACAGAACTGTAGCTGGGCTGCACAGCCTGGATCACACCACTGCAGTAGCCAGTAGCAGATCCTGCTACCAACCCAACTCCTCTTCCTTGCTTCTTATTCATGCTAAAGACACAAAGACTGGCTGGATCCCAGCCAGCTGGCCAACGTCTTGCAGGGCGTCTTCTTTAGCGAAACATCCCCGTGTTGTGTTCCAGTCTGATCTTAATCCTGCTGCAAAGGCAAGTAGGAGGAAGTTGTTTTCCTGGCATGTTGGAAGTGGAGACCAGTTGCGTGTTGGTAGGGGGCAGGGCACTGCTGCAACTACAGGGAGAGATCTTTCAGGGTCACCTCTGCCCAGCAGACGCTCGTGTTGGTAGCTGATAGTGTTTGTGGCCGCTAGGAACTGGCGGCAAACTCTCACCGTGCTGGTTGTGGGCTGAGGTATTTGCTGGCATGGTCTGGTGGGCTCATGAGCAGGAGCCTGCTCTCTTGTTGTGCAAAAGAGCCTGGCAGGAGGGAAAGACGTTGCAGAAGTCTCTCTCCTCCTCCAATGCTTTGTCCATCTCTGCCTGCTTAAGAGCATCTGTAAGCTCAGACCCTCTGAGGGTCCTTAGTTTAGCTCCTTGCTAAACTCGCTCCAGAACAGAGAAGCATCCTAGGCCAGGGTTCCTGTTCTGCACTGAGCTGTGCTTCAGAGCGTGCCGGGGTGGCTGTGGAGAAGGGCTTGTTTGGTTTGGAGCAGGCCTAAGGAAGGTGGTTGAGATGCACCATGGCAGTGATTTATACTGCAGCCCTTCACTTGTGCTGCAGGGCCAGGGAAAGACAGCTGCTCAGGGCACATGGAAATCATCATCCCTGCAGCGACAGCAGAGCCCCAGGCCCCTGTTCCCTAGATGATGTTCTGTCATCTGGGATGTGAGACCAGGATTGCCTGGGATTCCTTCGTACTGCCGTGCAACTGCACAGCCCCGCTGGGTCTATGCTCTTTCAACCTGTAGCTGAAGGGGTGTTGAATGAGCTTGGAGATGACCTGTGGATGTACAGAGACTCACTCAGGAGCAATTTACCCTCTGCCCCAGGCAGGAGTGCCCTGGCAGTGCGGGACCGGAGCCCGGCAGGCAGCCGGGAGCTCGCCGACCGGCAGGTACCCGCAGCAGTCGTGTCAAGTGCCAGCAGAGGTGGAGCTGAAGCCTCCTGTGTTCCTGCAGGGTGTTTTCTGTGGTTTTCTTCAATATGACTCAAATGAATTTTCCAGTCAGTTCTTGCATCTCCTGAATGAAGTTTCCAAGATCACATCCGAAGTCTTTTGACCCAAGCACAGTAGTTAGTACTGATGTTGTCATCTACTCGGTTTTGCTAATTACCAATTTTCCCATCAATACAAAGGATGTTGTTGCTGTTGCCCTTGTGCACGTACAGCTTTTTTAACCTGGAGTCGTAACTTTTGGTTATGAAGCCAATCTGGAAGAAAAAAAATAATGAATTAAAAATCGTCATATCCTGTGATTCATCCGCAGCTTTTCATTTCTTTATACAGGATCCAGTTTATGGAAAAGGGAAACTTGGAGAAATTCAAGGACTCGTCCTGGGAATGCTGGACACTTTTAACTATGAACAAGTAAGTTGTATGATTTCTTTCCTGACCACTGCTGTACACAGGGATTACTTTTAGCTGTTTAGCCTCCCGAGCATTCATTTGCCGTTTGTCTCTGCAGGGCAACGTAAATTGACATCCAAGTGATTTGTATTTGTGTGACTGGGGGAAGGGGGCTGAGCTTGTATTGCTCACAGACAGATTGCAAGTGAAGGGACTGACAGGTACATGGTGAACATCTCTGCCCTTCAGTTTTATGTTAAATGTACCGGAAGGATAAACATCTGCTTTTTCTCCAGCTCCTCCTGCAGTTAGGGATTCAAAAAACACAAAACCAATGCATTTTCTCGTCTTATGTGATTTTAAATAAGAGCTTTTTAAATGAGGCTGTTTTGCCACTTCCCAATGCTAATACTGCACTTTCTTTGTCAGCTGATGAGATTTCGCCTTTCTCTCACTTCTGCCCTTCTCTGTCCAGTCTCAAATCCCAGGTAGTCTCCAAATTCAACAGCTCTCTAAAACTCCTTTCCCCCAAAACAGAATGTATAGTCTTCCTCCTAACTCACCCTCCCTCGTTCTGCCTACCAGACAGCACTACCATCCCAGCTACTGCTCAGGCCTCCAAGCAGCAGCATCCAATTTGAAAATAAAATGGGAAATAGCTTTACTGTAGAGGGCTGAACATAGAGAGCCATTATCTCTCTTTGGGTTCTTGGTAAAGGTCTGCTCTGAGCAGCACAGGTCCTCTGTCCTTGCCTGGCAGCTGTCTGGTACAGGCTGCGTGTCACATCTGGACTAGGCCAGATGTGAACCGCTGGTGCAACCTCTGCAGCGTTTTGTGAGTCGCTGCTACAGAGCTTGGATAGATCACGGACCAGAGCACCTATGGCTGATACTTGTTGTCGCTGAAAGAAGCGCTGACCGCTGAAAACTAAGGGTATTTTGCCTTTGGGTCCTCAGAAATTGAGTTGGGAAGACCTACAGATGAGAAGTTCAGTGGGTTTGGTTTGGATTTTTTTGTGTTTTAATAGTACATTTGGGAGTTGTTTTTTATCATCACATTTCTCCTAAAATGGGAGACGTAAGCTTAACAGGTAGAGAGAAAAGAGGGGTCTGGTATGGAAGATGGCAAAATGAGCCTACCATGTCTCTCTCAATGCTCTTTGACAAAAAAATCAATGAAGGACTCACCTATTAAAGAGTAGGAAGGTATTGCCTCCATTAACATGTGGTAAAAGGATAAGTATTTTGAGGGCAGTGTCTAGAAAACATAAAGAGAAGCAATTTGGCTGGGTTGCTTTTGCTCGTAGTAATCTGCTGTGCTGCTTGTTTTGAAGAATCGATCGCTATGGAGTCTCTGCAATCTGGAGACGACAGAACGACCTAGTTACTCTGTATATTCTCTTCTGTCACAGACCCTTTTAGAGACAACTACAAATCTTTTAAACCACGATCTCCACTGGTCCCTGTGTAACTTAAGAGCTTCTGTCACTAGAGGGCTTACCCCAAAGCAGGATTATTGCTGCATTTGTCTACAGCAGTACAAAAGAAGGCAAGAAACTGCTGATGAAATCATTGTTTTCAGGTAAAGTTAAGGGGTAGGATCAGAGCTGCAATCGTATTAGTAGTTCTAAAAGGAAAAAAGCGCTGATGGTCTCTTACTTGCACAAGTGAATTCCTGTGAGCATGTATCCCTGCTCCCTTGCCCTGGAAAAGGGCTGGCTAATCAAACCCACCAGAGCCAACCTTCTTTCCATGCAGCCAGCTCTATCTCGGCTCAAAAAAGTTGCCTTGCAATTCTGAGAGCGCTGTTTGGTAAGCTGTCAGTTAGTCTGTCCTCTCTCCCAGCAATACAGTTTGTGCAGTTGCAGCACCCTGGGTTCATTTGCCTGCATTTGTACATCTCAGATCTACTGCAGCCCTGGCTGCGTACTCTGTTGGCATCTCTGTGACCAGATGGCTGTAAAATGAGACAAGATCATTATTACCTTAGTATTCTGATCTGTTGATCTATTAGCAAATGGGCAGCTACTGTTAATTTAACAAGTTTAAAAATCCTACAGGGGGGTGTGACGGTACGAAGGGAGCGTATACGCTGCTGATCTGTATTTAGAGACGCAGCCTTGTTTTCCATTGAGCGGCGATTTCCCCTCCAAAGAGTAGAGCTGCCGGGCCGTGTCACCCTGCTTTCAAGCACCCAGCAGAATTCTTCTCTTTACAGCTGTGGCCACTTGTACCACTCACTGTGTCTGCTCAGTAAAGAGTGTGGGACGGTAACGAAAGGCCTGATGAGGTGGATGTGCTATAAATGCAACTCAAGTAACAAGGGAGGAAAACTGAGCGAGAACTTCTCCGAGCTCAAAAAAGGAAGTGGAGCATCCTTGGCACAGGTAAGGTTTGTGAGGTGGTTTCTCTTCAAATGAGCTTTGACTGGTGCTTATACACTTCATCGCTTCGTTCTGATGTCTGTCTTTGCTTCCAGACAAGCCCACGATCAGGAACTGTCAAACAGCATCGGCAGCTTAACTAGTCCTTTTGGTTTGGGGTGGAAGTAACAGAAATGCCTTCATTCCGAAGGTCTGGGAACTGCTAGCCCGGTGTGAGGGGAAGCTGGATGCTTGCAGCTGATTGCCTGCTAGATGCATCCACCGCTTGTCTTGTTTGGGAGAGCCTGAGATGGGCCACTGGGGACAGTTTCTTTCAAACTATTTTTAGATGTGTTTTAAAACTTGTCTTAAAAGCTGGTGTGTTCCTTGTGGCTGGATTGCGGAGTCTCTCTTCTACCTTCCTGACAGATAAACTCGGCTCTGGGTAAAAAGATCTGGAATCGATTTGACTCACTAAGTGCTCGTGTATAAACAAGACCGATTGTAACTGGATTTGGGTGAGAGAAGGGACAAGTAGTTTGCATTTATTGTCAGTATTTGTGCACCAGAAGTTTCACCATCCCTAATTCAAACAGAAGTCCAGTCTCCAGACGTGTGCTTCTGTCTTTTCCCCGGCGTGGTGCTGTGGACTGTAAGAAAAAGCAGGTAGCTTGTTGGGATGTCTTTTAGGGATATTGCACCGTGGGGAGCTGAACGCCCCTGCTCTGTGTCCGGTGCTGAGGTCACTGACGAGGCTTTGCTCCTAAATGCCTCAAGGTACTTTGTGCGTTTATCACTGCGCAGATGCACGGAAAGCAACGTTTTTCCGCCGCCGAAACCAAAGTAACTTAATGTTGGAGTATGTTTTTATAATAGTGCTTTAGTTTTCTTCTAGCAGATTATTTCAATTTCTGCCAAATCAATTCCGATCAAAAGATAGCTAACAGCATTAGTCAACTTCCATCAGCTTCTGTATTAACAACACAACGAAAAAAAGCTTCCCGCTTGAAGGGAGACTTGGGGGAAAAGTAATCTCTGAGGACCGCGTGGAGCACGATGCAATCTTTGCAGTCAAATTGTGTTAGTTTCTTACGTGGTGACAGAAAGAAAAGCTTTCCCAGGAGACTGTAAATCGACCGTGGTCCAAACAGTCTGCTTCCAAATGCTCATAGTTTTGTGCACCCTTCTGCTACAGTGAGATACGGACCCTGGCTCTAAAGTTAGGCAGATTTAGCAGCCTCGTACTTGACCCTCGACTCTTGTGCTCTGAAGAAATGTGTGTGACCGGGTGTGACAGACCAGGTTGAACTTTAACAGCTGAAGATAAAATTCAGTACTAAAGCTGCAATCATCGTTGATCTTTAAGGTTCCTTCCAACTCGAGCCATTACTCTCTGATTAAAGTGCCTGTCCTTTTATAACTTGGTTATCACTGGATTTCTCCTGGGCTAGTCAGTCAGAGAGCCCCTGCCTCTCCCCTTTAATACCAGTCTGGACATTCTCCGTAGCAGCATGAAGTGGAAAAATGTTCCGGATGACATGGGAGTGATCGAGACAGGAAGGAAAAGATGCTTCCCTTTATTTAACTGATCAGTTTGTAAAAGTGAGGGGCTGGCTGGGACTCAGGGCTTAAAAGGAGACGTAGAGTGCCTGGATGGGGAAGAAAAGGGGTTACAGCTAGAAAATGTCCATGCCAGACCATCTGAGAGCGCTGGATGCTTCCCTGCTGTCTGCCATGTGCTCTTGGCAGAGAAGCCCATCGCTTCCTGCTCCACACAGCCGGCCCAGCAGAGCTTGGCTCTGGCTCATCAGAGCCCGAGCACTGCCTCAAGCTCCCCCCCCCACACCTCCTCCTCCTGGTGTCCCAGATCCTCTCCAAGTTTGTGATGTTCCTCATATATTTAAATTATAATATTTAACTGTTGTACTCGCATGTGATTAAACTGTTGCGCAGTCACATCTTTAAAAAGCTGAATATATTTAGACTTGGCAAAAGACTGTAAATTCTCCAGCTTCTCCAGGAAGTTTGTTTGCTTAACGATTGCCGCTCAGTAGTGTAATTAACCCTGTGAGGTAAAGATTCATCTGGCCAGGCAGTAACCCGACTTGCAGAACAGACTTTTCTGGGGAAATTGCTGGGAATGTGAAGCGGAAGAGATGGACGCGTGTGTTGCCTGACTCCGCTGGAGCCAAAAGCAGAAGGGCGAGGAGGGCTCCCTGGAGCACGAGCTGGCGGCAGGCTGGTACGTGCTGGTGTGGCAGGGTTTGGTCTTGTGCAGCCTCAAGTAAATTGAAGCAGAGAATGAAGCGTGGAAACAGCTGAGCTCCCCGTGCTTGTTTTGCCGTGAGGCTGGTTGGTGCAGAGCTCTGTTTGAAAGGTGCCTTTTCTACGGTAGCCTGCTGATGCACGATGCTGGAGAGGAGGTGCAGGCGAGCAAAGGGACTAAAGGGAAAGGGGAGACTCGCAGGGCTCCCCCCAACCCCGAGCCGCCTTCGTGTGTTCCCAAGGGTCCTTTCAGCCTGAGTCTAAGAGAGCAGCGATCACTGGTCTCTGGTGGTGCCGCCTCAAGGTGCAGAAAGGATTTATTTCTGTTTGTCACAAGGCTTTTTCAGCCTTTCGGAGCTGCAGTTCTCTGGTGAAGAGGTTCTCTGCGTTCCCTCTCAACTCTGCTGACAGCGGGCAGATCCAGAGGTCTGTTTGTCAAGCTGCTCCTGCTTCCACAGCTGGTGTTTCTGCAAACACTGAACGGGCAATCCCCGAGGAAGGTTTCCATCACACACTTGTGCTTCCAGCCCTGCCTTTCCAAGACCCCGGGAGAGCCAGCTCGGAAGCTTCCGTGACATTCTGCACATAGATCTGTGTGAAGGGTATTTCTTTGCGACCGCTGTTAAGACCCTGAAAGCTTAGTCTGTCTCTTGGCAAAATCTAATGTGTTGGGTTTTTTTCATAGCGAAATCTTCAGTTTAGGTATTTATTTTCTTAGCAAGCCTTGAATTAGGAATAGATTCATACTGAGAAATGCCACTGAGCATCTGGAGTGCATTTCATAGTACCAGTTCTGCTCTGCTGAAACAAAGGCTGTCAGCTTGAGTTTTGCAACGTTGTCGAGATTTAGATGTGAAACGACAGCCCAACAGACAGTGTTTTCTCTGTCCCTGCTTTGCATGTGTGGCTTCTGGAGCAATTGCCTTGAAATCAGGGGAGGTGGAGAGATGCCACAAGCCAGCACTGAAGCATCATTGACTCTGGGGATAGCACTTATTTAAACAGAGCCTTGCTGTGGTGAGGGCTAGAGACATTCCGCCCCAGTAGCGAGAGAAGGGCAAAGGGACTTTTCCCCTGGTTGTGCTACCAAAAGTTTGTGCTTTCTGGGTTACTCTCTAAACCTCGCTGTCTTCCCAAGGGTAATCATCTGGGTCTAACCGATGGTCTTTCCTGCCCTCCTTAACTTCTATCGTACCGTAAATGAGTGTTAGAAGAAATGAAAGCTTGTGTGGTGATGGTGTTTTTTTAATCCGATTTAAAACTTGCAGGGCTTTTTTTGCTTTGTGGTATTTGAAGTTAACTGAGGTGTCTTAGGTGAAAGCACAGTAGCTGGGTTTCTGCCTAAGGATGTAACTGAAATACTCCTCGTATCTTAGTCATTGATCTCCAAAACTAATTTGCCTCACTTCGGTGAGCTGATTTGTGTTTTCCATTTATCCTGCCAGCCTACATACTAGGGATCGAGGAGAGGAACACGGTTTTGGCACTTGGGCCATAAGCTCTGCAGAAAATTCCACGCACCCCTAAGCTGACATGCTCTGCTTATTCTGTGCTCGAGAATGTGCCCGAGTTGTAAGGGCGCCGTTGTTAGAGCTGTCCAGATGGCAAGTATGTTTAATTCAGGAGTTTAATCCTGTCAAGTCACGCCAGGATGGACAATGAATGTGATCTGTAGTTAATCCAGTTTGTCAGACTCTACCTTTGAGCTCTGTTCTGCAGCCTGCCACCAGCATCCCTCTTTGCAACTCAGCCTGCCATCCAACCCAGAGCTTCTGGACTGTTTTTCCCCCTGTGAGGTGCTGGTACCCTAGTGTAGCACTTCCCCAAGATGTTAAACACCCCTCTGCAGCATGTCCATGTGCTTTCCGTTGGGTAAGAATGAAGGTTGAAGACTTTTTTTCTTTCACCAATACTTACTTTAGAGCTAGACAAATGTTCCATGACCTCCATCAGTCAGCAGAGTCAATGTTAGTGTTTTCAGTGTCATGGTAATCATCGGTTATTAGCTCGGCACTCAGCAATATCAACATTTTCCAAGGGCTTTATAACTTTGAAAATATTCAGACGTCATTTCCTCCCCCCAGTGACACCGAGCAGATAATTAGCCTCTTACAGAGTTAGTTACAGGTTGTGCATTCTCCTCCATAGAGAATATTCCCAGATATTTATTAACTGAGAAGATGCTCAGTCCTTTCGTTTTGGAGTGAGCTTTGGCGGGAGATTCTTTAGTTTCTTCCCCGACGTGTAGGGAATCCACGTGAGGAAGGAACCAGAGACACTTTGGACCACTGGCTTCTCATCAGCAGAACATCTGTGTTTTCAGATTTTGCATAATGTGTTGGAAACAAAAGTGATTCAGGAAGAAAAAAGCTGAGTGTGGGAGTCTTCACTAGCAGGTAGAGAAAGGACTTGGCACCGAAGCTAAAACTAGAAAATCAAATACAAATTTCTAAAGACTAATTTCAAAGTCATAATTATCCTTTAGCAGCTTTATTGATTGTTTTCTTGGACTTTTCATACTGGCAGGATGGGTTAGTTTGTTTTGTTGGGGTTACTTGGGTGATTTGGTTTGTTGTTTTTTTTTTTTAAATGAGACTGAATTGTAATTGCTTCCCCTGACCTTTGTGTGTGGCGATCTGTAGCCTGGCAGAAGTTTCCTTTTACTGCCTGCAATCCAAAGGCTTGCACTCTAGGACCCCTGAGAGGCTAACATGAAACAGAGACAGCTGATTTCCAAACTACCTAACGTGAGGACCAGTGAGACTGGCTGCTCTGTGCTCCTGGGATCACCTGGGGAAGTGCTGTGTCCCGGTGAAGAAAAGAGATGGCAACATTTCAGTGGGTAGCCTTTGCTTTGCTTTACGTCTCAATTTCAAAGAAATTATTCCTACAGTTTGATGAGAATTTTCTCCCTTTTAATAAAACATTTCTTGTCTAGGACAGTCTGTGGAACAGATTCATTTAAATACAAGGGCAGATGCTGGGCTGTCGCAACCTGATATTCCCACAAATGGCACCGGTCCCTGTTGCCAATAGTTTTGTGTCGTTCAGCACAGCGCTTGACAGCCACGGATCTGTTCTTCAAGGAACCAACGCAGCTCCTTACATACATCCTCACTGCAAGCTTTCCGTCTGTCTTCGCAGATCCGCCTCGGAGCGCAGGCAGGAAAGAAAGCGCGTGACTTTCCGTCTGCTCGGAGAGGCGGCTTTCCCAGAGCCAGGAGAGGCAGCAGAGTTGGGGTGCTGCGCTCGCAGCTCTGCTCCCCTCTGTGGTTTGTACTCTTTCCAAGCTGAGAAATAAACAAAAGGCCAAAGGTTTAGGAAGGGTGGAGATGACTCCTTTTTTCTCGTGTTCCTCTGAAGGAGCAGAGCCAAATAAATAGAAGCTGAGGTTTTGGTTGGGTTCGTAGTCCCCAGATGGGAGGATATTAGAGAGAATTCGGGCTGGTTCAGTAGTGTTTGCTGTAGCTGAGGGCGTCACTGCCTGTTGTGGAGGGCAGCTTTCAGGTAGCAGATGAGCATCTGTCCCTTGTAAATCTCTTAACTGAAAAGCTGCACTTTCCATGTGCCACCTCTCTCCCCATTCCTTTTACCCTCACGTTGCAGGATGAAAGCAGTCAGGTTTGTTGGGTTAGATGCAAATTGAGCATAGATGGGCTTGGGCAGCTGTAGCTGAGCTGCCAGGCCCAGAGTTGTTCTTGAGCACTTTATAAACTTCCCCCTTAAACAGCAGCAACAGACCTCTGCGTGGGTGTCCGGGGCTGCGACGAGGACAGAGAGCAGAGGTGTCTGCTTGGTTTTTCCGTAACGTTTGCGGTCACGTTATCAATATGCCTCTAGTAGGAGGGGTCACTAATCCTTCTTACACCAAGCAGGATGACTTCTACATGTTCTTTACCTTCCCCTTCTCTCCCCAAACTTCTGCCATTGAGAGAACTTTGCACCTCTTGAGTCTTCTGTAGTTGGCCCTTGTGGGATGCTGTTTAACAGCCTCTTAGCTCATGTTTAGGAAATGAATTATTTGCTTTCATGTGTGATGCTTCTGGCCTCCTGGGTTCAGGCACTGAACTGCGATCAGCCTGAGCACAGGCCTGGTGTGCATCATCTTTACGTAATGTTTAATCCATGTGTTGCCATGTTTCCCTCGAAGCCTGCTACGTTATAAGTAAGTAAATATCTCATCTGCTGGGCCATAGTGTCCAGTGAGGATATGGGGTTTTAGTGTTTATCTAATTAATCCTGAACAGCCTTATTGCTGCTTTGGCAGAAAGCATCGGTGGAAGTCCAAGGGAATATTCCAGCAGTGCCTGGTGTAAGCACGAGCTGCTAAACAGACCAGCTAGGAGAGGGAAAACGGAGGTTTTTCTAGGTGTTTAACACAGACAGTTCTCCCTCCTCCTCTCCCCTCAGTCCCTGCAGTATCTCACGTTGCAGCGCCAGTGAGTCTATTAGAGCACAAATAAACTCGTCCTCTCCCTTGCCTTGAGTGGGAGGTTTGCTCCTCAAGTTCAGCTAAGTTCAGCTGGAAGTAAGAGACATCTGCTTTTCCCATTCTGCTCCTGGAGAGATCAGAGGAGAGCACCGTAGCGCAGCCCTGGGTGGCAGATTGCTTCTGCCGGAGCAGTGCTAAGGGAAGGCTGCTCTGTGCTGGGCTTTGGTGAGTCAGGGCTCCTGTTTGCTTGCAGGCAGCGAGTCCTGGCTGGCCTGACACCGCCAGCCTCAGCGGTACCAGCAGCTGCTGCTGTGGCACCATTCAACCGGGAGCAGGCAGGGCCTGGCCTGCTGCCAGGGGACTTGCTCCTGTGGGTGCTAACAGAGGGAGGCGGTGAAAACGCTGGAGGCTGGTCTGGAAGCAACACCTTCTGCTGCCGTAGCAGAGCTGCGGTGGCTCTGGGACTTCCTCCCAGCAAAGGATTGCCTGCTCGCCCCGTTGTCCGGAGTGACTCGCGAGGCTCTGTTTCCACCTCCGCAGCGATCGGCCGGTCGGCGCCCGTCCCGTAGCGCTGGTGCGTTACGCTGCAGTAGCTCTGCAAAGGTCTGCAGCAGCACGCGTTGGTTCTCTCAGGGGTGTCCTGAGGTTTTCCTGAAGTCCCGTTAATTTTTTTTTTTTAATGTCAGCATCATTGTAGTGACTTTGGGTCAGAGCAGCTGGCCTGCCTTGCTTGCTTTTTGCTTGATTGTTCCAGGTTCCTGTGAGTACTATAAAAACAGCAAGTCCTTACTCAGCGGAAGAGAAGTAGATTTACTTAGTTTTACCTTAATTGGCTCAGCTTTCATTAAAAAAATTGAATTTGGGTACCTTTTTGTGAGGCCGCTTGAGCCACGGTGAAAGAAATATCCAGCTGCAGAGGAGGAATGGCAGAAGGTGAACTTGGTGCCCCGTTGCCTGTGAATTTAGCTCTGTAAATGAGGGAGGTGGGTGTTGCTTTTTTTCCCTAGGAATTCCAAAACCTTCCCCAGGACTTCTGGCTGCATGTGCCCGGTGCTATGGAGCAGCCCCCTGGGCCGATGTAGTGCTCTGATGCTCTGATGGATGTAGTAGTATCTTGTGTGGAAGGTACAACTCCGAGAGGCAGCGCTTAGATGGATCTCTTGGCGTGACTGTTAACGGTGTCTCTACTTACAACTGCTGTATGATCTGCTTCGCTTAGGCACTTGCTGATGATGGATTTTGTAGCTGTTAAATTAAAGATAATTGCAGGCTTAGGAGGGCTGTGTGGTGACTACCAGAGGGGGGTGGAATACGTGCAAGCGAAATGTGCAACAGAGATTAGCATGATAGCGCTGGGAGCTGAGAACTGGAGAACAAAAAGGAATCTTTCTTCTCCGTGCCGGCCCGGATCCTCAAGGGGATAAATCGCGTCTCTTGGGTTCTGTGTCTAGTCGTTCCAAAGGGGTGTCAAGATTTGGCTGGAAATGGCTTGGAGGTGCTGAACCGTTTCCTACTGATCTAGACGACAACGAGCTGCCTGGCCTGGCAGCGGCGCTGGAGGCGGAAGCTGTGGTGCGGGCCGAGCCCGTGAGCCCAGCGGATTCCACTAGTTCCCGAGTGCTGATGCTGGACTCGGAGAGCCTCCCCATAGCCCCTGAATGAAAACATGCCTTTAGTGACACGGTTAAAAAAGGAAAAGGCCTGACAGCAGTTGTTTCCATGACAACAGAATGAATTGCCTGCAATATTTCAGCTCATCAGCCTGCAGAACAGTCTGATTGATAGTTACATGTGCGTGGTAGAGATAGCAGGAGAGGGGAGGCCAATTATGTTGTGTTTTCCTTGTCCTTGAATGCCTGTGGCCACAGCAACTGTGGAGGGCAGTTTTTCCATTTTTTTCAAGTGAGAATGACCTGCCTGTCCCTTGGAAGCGCCTGCACAACCTGCCAGCTGTGGGTAGGGGACCCTGGCTGTCACAGGCTCTCTGGTTCAAAGCTTATGCCGTGTGTGGAGGGAATACGGACGTTTGGTTCCTTGACTGATCATTAGCAAATAGTTGTTTACAATATAAAGAATGTCTTGGAGGGGGAAGAAGTGAGTTTGAGCACCGTGTGGTCCGTACTCAGGACATTCCTCTCTTGTCAGGCTTTCTGATGAACATCTCAAACGTAAGGTGCACGTGGCTTCAGGAGAGTAATGGAACAATTCAGGCTTCAGGAAACCTGTGATGGGCTCAGTGCATCTTCCCCCAGAGTCCTCCTGGGCTCGCCAGCTCTGAGCCGTCTCTGGACGTTCACATGATAACGGGGTGGGTGGCCAAATTCTGCCCTAGCTGTGCTTTGCTCAGATCTGAGTGAGGAGAAACGTAGTGGAGGAGCTATCAGAAGAGAGGGATGAGTAAAGATGCCATTGGGAGAGCATGAAAAGACAACCGCAAGGATCTGGGTGAAGCATTCCCAGATGAAGAGTTGTGCTGAAGTCTAGGGGCAGCTCAGCTCTCGGGCGGAGCAGCAGGCCCTGCCAGCGCAGGGTGGTGGGCTGCTGCTTGCAGGAAGCGTTGATCACCTGGGGAGCCCAGGCTAGTGCTCCGCGTGGTGACGGACCCATCTCCCCTCAGTGTTCGTGCTCTGGGGTTTGTCCACAGTAGATTTCAGGGCAGCTCACTTTAGTTCTCATTGCAGGGTTGCCAGTAGGATTTCCCTTTTTCCTTGGCTAGTGATTAAAAATTGTATCATGGGCTCTTGTGAAGAGCTGACAGCGAGTTCTCGCAGAGAAGCTTGGGGGCCAGTGTGCTGTGCCCTGCGCTGTGCCCTGCGCAGCACCGTGTGGCTGTAGCGTGCGCTTATTCCCCCAAACATCACTGGGACTCGTCTTCACAGAGCTCTTGAACCCACTTTTTAATTTTACACACCATAAAGCATGAGAAGTGCAAAGCAAACCGGGTGTTGGAATGAGTGAGCTGCAACCCTCAAGGAGAATGCCGGCCCTGGGAGAAGGGCCTCGCTGCTGCTCTGGGCAGAGAAGAGCACACTTGTGCCTGACTCCTCGGGACCCTGCCTGGCTCTAGCGTGAAGCCTCCTCTGCCTTCGTGGGGCCGGTCGCCAAAGAGAGTTTAAAGTAAATGCAACTTCAGTCGGTACCTATGGGGACTGTAGCATTTTGGGTTAATAGCCCTTGGGAAATGTATTGGGGGGGAAATATTTGAGAATGAACGTTGAATGTTCCCTTAAAAATAGATCCTCAGAGACAGCAGATGCCAGATTGCTGCTCATGCAGGAGGCCGTTCTCCTGGCTCCTGTTGTAGTTTCTTGAGGCTTTTGCTTTAGAATATGAGCAGAAACATTCAAAATAGAAACATTGTGATGCGATAAAAGGGAACAAACCTACAAGAATCTGCGATGCTCTATCATCTCTCCCTGGGATATGTAAATGATGCCTTTCAAAGCAGTTGGAGTATGTACGCGGCTCTCCTTGTGTTACTGCTCTTGTTGCAGGCTGTGGTGGTCCTGTTTGCAATTCTGTTTGCCCTCTCCCACAACTCTGTAACTGCCCCGGTGTCGACACTGCTGGGCCGACGCTTACCCTCGTACCCCACCAGTGTCGGCGCTGCTGGGCAGTACCGTGATTTCTGCCGTGTCCGGTTTCTCGGGGACATGGCTGCCACTGATGTGTGAGTCACCTTTCCCCGTCCACGCCCCGTCACTCCTCATTTCCTAGCTTTTAGCCTATAACATCCCACTAGGGGAAAAATGGACCTCAGGAGAGAGACCATTAGTAGATAATAGTCATCGGCACAGTAATCATTGCCCGTAAGAGCCACGCACAACCCCAGCCCGATGGCAGCACGCTGCAGTCTGTGCTGTCTTGGGACCCAGCGGGGTGGTGGAGCGGGGCTGGGGGAGACTGTCAGGAGATGAGGAGAAAGGACCAGGGGGAGCTGCTGTGCCAGGGGAAGAGCCCAGGAGAGGCTGCTCAGCCCCAGAGGCCCATTGCTTCTCTTCCCGGCTGGCTACTGGGGAGTTTTCTGCCTCTTTTCTTTCTCTTTTTTTATTTTTTTTTTTGTCTAACTTAATACGAGTAGTCTGTCTGCCATCAGCAACAGACCCCAACAATAAGTCGTGGTGGATGTAAAGGTATCTCTGTCCTTTGTGCAACAATAGGATTTTTTTTTCCCCAAACTAAGGTGCACACAGTGGCTTCAAGTCAGAGGAAAGATGGCTAAAAAAGCCCCCTGAGCAGGCTGCTCCAGACCCAAGGAAAGGAGCAGGGATGAATTTCTGTGTATATGAACCTGGCATCTTGTTATGTGTTGTTTCTGTAACCATCTCACTCTCTTTATCAGACAAGTTCAGAGTCTTTGTTGGATCCGCAGCAAATCCAAGCTTTTGACCAACTCTGTCGACTCAACCGCGGAACCTCCAGAGTACGTACCACTTATTTTCCTTTCAGTTTTAAATCGGTGAAGGGTATTTTGTGTGTCGTCAAGCCAGCTATTAGCACTGGCAGCGTGGGCTTTGGCTTTTCTCTTGGGTTTCGTTTAGAGCTGGCAATTTACTGTGCGTAGAGCTGGCTGTTTCACATCACAAGGCAGCCACGCTTTCCCTGACAGATCTGGGGAATTCACTGGCAGTGAAACCAGGGAAATGCCTCTGGCTTTGGGGCCGGGCCTGAAAAATGTCCATGGCGTGAGGCTTCTCAGATTCCTTTTAAATTTGCAAATAACCTCCCCTCCAGACGCTGCGTGGCTCCCGCGATCGCACGGAAGGCTTCCTCCTCCTGCCCCCGGTGTTGTCCCAAGGAGAGCACAGCTCCCTCCGGCCCTTTTGTTTCCCTTGTGCCACCTGCCTGTTTTGGCTGCAGCGTTGGCACCTTCAGCTCTTACTGGGATTGTTTTTCAATTATGTAACTTTAAAAGAACCTGGGCACCTGGAAAGTTGTTTAGTCCAGGACTGTTTTCCTGCACTGAGCTCTGTAGGGTCACTACAAACCATATACATATATATATATATACACCCTCTTCTTTGCACATGTTCAGGTTTTTCTAATTGCTGCAAGAAATAGTTGAGCCCCCTCCTGAGCCCTTGTCCTCCTGCACCTTGCACAAGTCCTTCGAGGCAGCGCGCCCTGGCTGCCGCCGGACACTGATCCGTCCGGGTTTTGTCTTGCAGCTCGCTCTCCTGACAGAACTGTCTCGTGGCCACAGCGGTGAAAAGCACGGGCTGCTCAGCGTTTCCCACGGTGACCCAGCCACCAGCAGCGTATTCCAGAATGAGAACTTCCAGCTCCATCTTACCCCGCCTCCCCAGGCTGAAGACTAGTGCTCCCGCCTCCAGCGTCGGCGAGGCCGCCTTTAGCTCCGGGTCTTGGTGCCGGGAAGCCTTTCCATCACAACACCGGACTTTCCCCCGCTCCGCCATCTTTCCCAGAACTCTGTGCCGTGTTGTCTTGCTGGGTTTACAGCGAGTGCTCTCCAAGGTCTGCGGTCACCTCTCACTACACCGAGGCAGCCGTGAGGCGGCTGGGCTGGAAGCCGTGAACTCCGGGGACAAAGCCGAGCGTGCCGAAGCACCGCGCAGCACTGGGCCGCCTGCATCGGCGGAAACTGCCAAGTAACCGAGTCAGCTGCGCTCTGCTGGAGGAGCGTGGCCCGTCCTGTGCCCAGAGCCTGTTTCACACCGCCGTGTTGGTTTTGTGGACGGGTACCAGCCCCGAGGTGTCACCGTAGCACTAGTAAAAGCAGTCACTTTGCCAAGGCCTGGCCCATTGTCTCATGGCAGCAGCCGTGGCCTTGGAGGGCACAGAAAAGGCAAACCCGGAAAAGGCTGAAGAATACAGGAAACAATACAAGTGTGAGCAAACTAACCTGCACGTGGTGTGTTCCTACAAACTTCCATTAAAAAGGCCCTTGGTTGAACCTTCCTGCCTGAGCTGTGCACTCAGGGAGTGGGTGAGAGGGCCGCTGGTGTGGCAGTGCTGCTGCCTGCCGCTTTCGTAGCGCGACTGCCACCGAGCTCTGGTAGGGAAGGATGCATCTTGTCATGGCAAGCGAAGCACAAACCTCCCCTCTTGCCTTGTACCTATGTAGGGAGGAGTAGTGTGTGTAAAAAAAGGTGCTGCCGGCCCTGGGGGGCTGCAGAGGATTGATGTGATGGGTGCTACAGTCAGAGAGGTTTTGGGCTCAACCTCCTGCTTTGCAATGCCAGCCTGGGCAGTGTCCCTTCCCAGCAGCACCTTCATCACTCTCCTCACAGCGCTGTACCCTACTAGCGGTGGTGTTTCTGGACTGTCACCTCTGGCTTGCAAAACGCACCCCAGATCCCGCCCTAACAGTGTGCGTGATTGGTCTGGTGATCATTATCTCATCTCTCCCCCCAGTTCATTTTGTCACTAGCGCTGGGGTGATTTGGGGTACCGTGCCCTCAAGGTCGCAGCCGCTCCCAGGAAGAACACAGCACTGGGCGAGTGGTGTTCTCCACACACAAGGAACTAACACACAGAGCTGGCGGCTGCTCCGTGCGCAGCTCCTACTGCAGAGCGGAGCAGGGGGCAGTGGTGCTGCCTCCAAGGAACAGACCAGCAGCAGCTGTTGTGCAGAGCCCAGCTGGCTGGGGAGCAGTGCCAGCACTGTGCACCCTCAGGCCCAGCACGCCCAGCGTGCTCACCTTCTTCCCACTAGCGTGAAGAACTATAAACCCGTGCCCCAGACTGATGTTTCCAACCTGGCAGCCACATGTGAACCTGCTCAGAGGTAAGTCAAGGGGCTCCAGCCAGCTGAATTCTGCCAGGTCTCAGCCTGGGCTTGCAGCTCTTTTCCCTGCTGTCTTCTTGGGGGATTGGACTTGATGATCCTTCAAGGTCCTTTCCAATCCCTAACATTCTGTGATTCCCCCACCGACGGGGGCAGCTCTTTTACAGGCGAGAGGGAACTGAGCTGGGAGGTTGCCCATCAGTACTTCCCAGGTGCCCAAACCGTGGTGTGGCTGGGCCTGGTTATTACATTTCTCTGCCTAGCATTGGGTGCGTGTTTCAGGTGCTGGATGTTTCACTCTAGTATGGAAAGCACACAGTCAGGACAAGCAGAACTTCAGTTGTTTAGTATTTTATTCAAGAGGAAATATACACACCTCTCCCTGGCAGAGCGGAGCAACAAGCCCAGGGCACGTCTCTTACAGCAGGTCTACGCCACTGTTTGTGCAAAGAAAAGAAATCCCTTTTCTGCGAGGAGCGTGTTCCTGAATGGGGGGGGTGTGGTGGAGCACAGTGAGAAACCTGCCCCTGTGCCGGCTGCTGAAACGCTTTCCAGAACTCGCTCTGTCCCACACCAGGCTGCTCTGCTGATGTTTTACAGGTACAACGGAAGGAAGAGGCAGCTTATTGTGCTTAAGACATCGGAACATATCCTGGGTAGGAGACTCTCACAGCTTGTGAATATTGCTAATTACTTACAGTTAAGAAAGAACGTAGCCTGACGCCAGCGATACGAACCCACAAGACCGCAGGCCCTTAGGGTAAGTCTTGGTCATGAACACCCACCTGAATCTCACTACGGTCACAGCCGGTGCCCCCAGACAGCAGGAGGCAGCGGCTCCTCCTTGCTTGCAAACGAGGTGAGCTCCTGCCAAGTCGGAGGGTCCCGATGACCCTCCCCTGTGCTTGGTGCCCGCAGCGAGAGCTGGTGAGGAGCGCCGCGTCCTCGGGAAAGGCCCTGCTGCCGCCAGTCCCTTGGGAGGATGCATCCGCCAGCCCATCCCCTCCTCCCGGCCAGGAGAAGCCACGTCTGAGAAGAAAGCTCAGGCAGGCCAGGCACAAGAGTGAGTGTTTTCGGCTCTCCACTCAGATTACAATTGAAAGATTAAATATGAATAAATGCTGTAGATTTATACATAATGCTTCCTTCTCTACCTATGGAATGTGTCCGAATGGTTAAAAGACACTAAAAGGTTGTTAGAAACCTTATTTAACCAAGAAAATACAACCCCCACCCTTTAAAAAAAAAAAATTAAAAAAAAATCCTATTTAGTTTTACTACGGCCTTCATTTAAATGCCCTCCGAAAAGCAGAGTATTTTCAGGTGCCGTGTGAGAATGGATCTGCTCATGCAATGGCCCAAGTTCCTCATTTCACAAGCGTTGCACTTGTTGTATGTAAGTCATCAAAACTAGAAAACCTATTATTTTTGTCTGAAAGTCTTAGTCTAAAAAGTCCAGTATTACTTTCTAGCCGTTTCTGGTCAACTCCTGTCGATCAGACGCCCATGTGCACATACACACGCTGTCGCCTAAACATTTTCTAAAGATACTGATTACAAAGTGTAGAAAATTAGCAATACATTGTCAGGATACAGCGAGAGAGACGAGCCATCCTAGAACACAGACTATCACCTACTGTCAGTCACTAAACTGTACACATTTATACAGCCTTATATATTCACCAGCGACTTTGGAAACGTAAACGGCAAATACAAAAAGAACTTCAGTAATGCTGTTGAAAACACAGTTATTACTGACTCCAACTGATTCAAGCCCAATGAAATCTGAGAACAACATTTGAGTTTTGTCAAGCAGGGCTGAAACCAACCCACCAGTGGGACAGCTTGCTCTTCTCTGCTCTTCAACTGGGTGCAAAAGGAGCGGGAACTAAAACTTCCTCTCCGCTAGAAAGACCTTAGGCTGTATTTTAACGAGCACAGGCACAACCAAGCCTGTGGGCCGCCTCCCACGAGCAACTCCACGCTGTTCCCGAGTTCTGCCGACACAGTGGTGTGGCTGATAAATTTTTTTTTTATTTTTTTTTTTTTTAGATTTTGTTATTCTTCAGGCAAATGCAGGCCCTGAGGCCGTTTGGTCCTGAGTGCGCGTGTCCGGCACCAAACAGCACGGGGAGGAAGCAGCAGGCAAAGCTGAGGGCGGACCGTGTGTGTTTGGAGGTAGTCGCTTCCTTCCCTAGCCTAGCATGGTATTGGTTAGAGGGCTGTGCTTCAGCCCTGCCTGCTCACCCTCCTGCTGAGCTGCCAAAGCCAGATCCCCTTCCCGAGATCAAACGGGGAGAATAAGCGACCAGCTGGATCCAGGCAACCCATACCCCTCCGGAGCACCGGTTGCCTCCTCAGGAGATTTCAGAGCCTGACCTAACTCGGCAGATGCTCGGTGCATAGCCTGGAGAAAAGTTGGAGGCACTTTGTGCATTCTCTAGCCTGCCGTACCAACCCGCTGGAAGAGTGGTGCCAACAGCCTTCGAGAAGGGTCACACCAGCGCTAGAGAAAAGGACGGACGACGCGCAAGGACCAACAGAGACGCAAAAAGCCTCTCGCGGCCGCACCTCGCGTAGCTGTTGGAGAAAGAATAAGGGCAACTTGGTTTTGCCGCTGGCGGGCGTGCTGCGCCAGCTCCCCCTCTGTGCTTTGAAGGCCCACTGCGAGCATCCTGACAGGTGGAAACATTTCGAGTGGCGCATCCTTCTCGAGAAGTAGCATATGATGTAATCCAGACCAAGAAAAGGGCCTATTTCAGCTATAGAAGTCTTAAGATGTATCACTACCTTACGTGCAGACGTGGGAGATCTGATCAGGCTGAGAACGTGTTCAAATTGCTCAAGCTGCTGCTAGTTCACCAACAGGCAAGTCCCATGACCGCGCTCCCATGAGGAATCTGAAATGTCAAGTGCACTGGAAAAAAGGGATTGTCAGAAAACAGAAAATATAAATACTACAAAAGCAACATTACTGAGTGGGAACTGGAGCGATCTGATCACGACTCGTGGGATCACACAGTGGTTTCTATAGTCTCAATCACTTCCATTTCACCCTGCGAGGGTGACAAGAGGGGGCATTCGTCTGGTTCCCAGCTGCTATCTGGGCTGTAATCTTCTTCCGAACTTAGCTCGGCCACCCCCTCCGTGTCCTCGTCGCACGACTCCACGTAGTGAACCCCCACCGCGTTGATCCCCGAGTCCTCGGAGCTGGAAGGGGAGGAGCAGTGATCCGTTTTTGGCGTATTGCTCTCTTTTGTGATTAAGGCATTGCGAACGGAGACTTCCTCGGGCTTGATCTTGTGGGGCACGGGGGGAGGCTGCCTCTGGACGTAGCACATCTTCCCGTTGATGCATTTCACGCGGTAATTGTCAATGAAGAGATCGGCGATGGTGCAGAACTGCGGGGAGTCGGGGGGCAGAGGGGGCTGGAAGACGGGCGCAAACTTCAAAAAGTGTTCGGTGAGCGAAACGGAGATCTGGATGGTGTTCGTGGACTCCCGAGGGCGAGCGGGTATTTCGGTGCTGGGAAGCTGCTCGACGGGCGTCATGGGCTGATAGACGTATTTACCTGTGGGGAAAACGGACATGTAAAGATCGTTACCTGGACGTTTGAAACGAAGCGGTGACATCGGGCTTGCCCTTGGCCCTTAATAACAACCGAGGGTTCCCCGCAGTCAGCGGCCGTTCCGTTTTCGATGGCCTCAAGGTGTTTAGTCCTCTCCTGGTACAGAATCTCTGATGCGTAGTACTGCAGTTAAGCGTAACCTTCCTTAACCCAGCCTGGCTCCTCTCCCTGTCCCTGCTTTGAAGGTATCTCTAGGATATCACTGTCTATCTCTAGGATATCACTGTCTATCTCTAGAATATCACTGTCTGTCTCTTGGATATCACTGTCTGTCTCTAGAAAATTAACTCCAGAGGCACAACTCCATAGCTAAAAAGAGGGACAAATGGCAAGTCTGCCTGTACCCCTTTCTATGGGGAAAAAAAAAACTGAAAAGAAGCTCAGAGCTCTTTTTTTTTTTTTTTTCCACTGAACACAGAGCAATTCTAGCTTACATCTTTGCTACAATGATCTGCATTTTATAATACTATTATTCCAAATTACAGTAAGTCTCCCTGCATGCATTTCTATGTTCTTTTTTTCCCCTTCGGACTAAATCATGTTTTTGTGTATTATAAACCAGAAGTTTATACATGACTGCAATTAGAGTTTTAAAGCAGAAAAGAAAGGAATTCCCAAGCCATAGAAATGCTTTTGGCATCTTGATTATCTGGTTAAGTAGTAAGAAAATAGGATTATGCTAGTTATATAGAGCTGAACGAAGCCTGAACTGAAAATCTTAACTAAAAGAAATAAATAAAAGAGCAGAAAATCAGTACTTTGTTAGGAAAAAAACTGAGAAACCTGAGGCTATGCCCAGGATGGTAAAATGCTGCATTTTATTTGCATGAAGCCTCTGAAAGATTCGTGTCTCCCTAGGGGTTCAAACACCATGTAAGCACAAATTTCCAGAAGACTTAGAAGTAGTGAGGCTCTCAGCAGAGTTTTGATGCACGAGTTGCAACTACTGCTTTGCAAAGACAGAAAAAGTATCAAAGCACTGAAGGACTGTTTAGATGTTTGAAGCTCTCCAGGTAGAGGGCAGAAAGCCACCGAAGGAAGCCGGCAGTGCTGGGATGAGCTCTGCCTCACGTTTCCGTGTTTGCAGCCCTGAGGTATGTGCAGCCCTTCTCCCCCTAATTGCCCATTCCTTGGGAAAATTGAAGCAGCGACCTCATTTCTGCTCAGGGAGGCTGAGCGTGGCCTGGGACAGCAGCAGGAGAGAAGGGCTTTCCTCTTCCCCAGGGGCAGGCTTGCTCTGCAGTAACATATTTCCATCCTCAGCCTGAGAGTCCGTCCCAGACACGAGAAGAGCTCTGACTGCAACAAGCTCGCAGGCAGCGTGGCAGTTGATGCCCCAGCCGCCTGTTGAAAGCGCTCACAGTGGGATGGGCTGAGAGATCCCAACTCTTGGCTGCAGCAGCCTCTGGGGTGTTCGCGGGCTCTGCCAGCCCCGATGAGCCAGGGCCCACGCACAGGCTGCGCTTTGCCAGCCCGGCTCCGGTACGTCACCAGGGGAACCCTCGAGCGCTGGGGAAGGCTTTTCCCACCTCTGCTGCGCTGTTGGTGCTGGAAAGGAACCGGCTCGTGTGACTGCTGGCTGGCTCCTCCGCTGGGACGTCAAAGCCCCATCGCTGGAGGATGGGGGAAAAAACAGAGGAAATGCCCCAAAGAGCGCAGAGCGGAACGAAGAGCTCAGGGGAGCACCGGAGCATGGGAGAGGCGGGCTGCCAGGCCAGCAAATGCAGAAAGCGGGCTCGGAGGAATGAGCACCAGACCAGCTGAAGAGAAAAGCCCACCCCTGTCATGCCATGGAGAGAACAGCCAACCCGGCCAGGCTGAGGGCAGCAAGAGGGTGACAGTGGATGGGCAGGGGAAAAGAATATTTCGTGACTATATTTGACCAGCTCCCCTCAAATACCTCATCAAGCGCTTTTTTTTCCTACGATCTGTGCAGCAATAATTGGTAACAGAGCCAAGGGAAAAGCTCAGTGAAAATAAACCAAGCTTTTTTTCCCCTTCCTGTTTGATTATGGCCGGATGGCGGAAAATATAAAGCCATCCTTGCCACTTGCCATCTTTTTAACGGCCCGTGGTCTGCTTTCGAAATTTGCTGTGACTCAGAGGAATTAAGCGCTAACATCAAACAGCTGAACCCTTCAACCACAGGCAGAGCACTTACTCCTCCGGTACCCTTTGGAGCAGCAGCAGCAGCAGAAGAGCTATTTCAGTTCTGTCAGTCACTGAGGGATGGGGTCTCTGGAGCATTTTTCCAATCTTGATGCTACAACTTGTCTGGGAAGCTCCGGCAGGTGGGCAGACCTTCCCTCCACAACCTGCTGTAACAGCAGCAGCCCATCACTTCCTGCCACCTGCTCGTCTCCAGAGACGCTCTTCTGAAATTAGTGACCGTAAAGATGCAAAGCACCACGGCTGACCAATGAGCATATTCCTGCTTGGAATAGTGGCTGAGAAAATGCAGTTCACGGATATTGAAATGCAGCCTACTCTTGCCTGGAACCACCATGTTGTATTTACTCAGCTCCGTGGAGTGCTTCTGCGTGGGCTCCTATTCCATTCCATGATTTAAAAAGAACGGGTACTAGCAAAAAAAAAAAAAAAAAAAATTTCTCAATGCAATTTGCTGCCATTTCTATTGGAAGTATCCAAGGCAGGCCCTGGTGAAGATTTTAACAGGATCAAGAAAAAAGGTATCTGTCCAACAAGGCTCTATTTTTCTACATAAACCAGCCACCGCACGCTGGTGGAAGGCTGGGGCGCACTGGGAGAGAAAAGCAGGGGATTTCAGCCAGGGCAGTTTACAGCATCGATATTTTATGATGAATCTTTGATTCATCAATTTAACTTTTTACCTTTTTTCTTCCTTTTTTTTTTTTCTTCCCAAAACCATGGTAGCAGGGGGAGATGAGCTGTTACCTCGGAGCTCGGCTGGTGGTTTTACCATTGCAGCAGCATGTGATAATTCTTGACACGTTTCAAAACTGCCCTGCTGGCACTAATTTCAGGGTAGAAGAAAACAGTGGCTATTCTGTTAACAGAGGATTTCAGGTCCCCATTTGTGTGACCTCTTACAGTGGCTGAAACTGTTTCCTCACGTTCCAAGGACAATCTCTGCCAGGGTGAAGCAGAAACTGCCCAACAGAAAAAAAAACAAATTTCAACATGAGGCAATTTCTGGGTTTCTTTAGAATTCTGGTACAAGTTTGTTAAGTTTCAGCTAGTTTTAGGGCCGAGTTTGTGTATTGTAGACTAAACTTGTGTTTCAAAACATGAGCAGGTCTCTCTTTAAAGGGTGCTGGTGCTCACAGCTGGGAGTGTCAGACTGCATGACGGACAAAGCTGTGCTTACAGCCTCAGTTACAACCCCTTACCCTGCATCCTGCAGGTAAACGCATCAGCCATGAGGAATCCTATGAAAAAATAAATGCAGCCATTTAAAGATTACCCTCCCCCACCCCTGCAGCTTGCAGGATTGTCTTTTTCCACTGAAAATTAACCCAAAAGCACAAGTGCCCAAGTTCTCTTATAATACTTCTTCGCCTGATCCAACTCCCACCGAAATAAACAGCAATATTTTTGCTGACTTTAAGCAGCTGGTAAAACTCTATGATAAAATAGTACTTTGAGCACCTATTCCTATCCTTTTAATACACGAGCACGTCATTTATTGCCTATTTATTCCAACCAAGTCAGCTGAAGAACTTGGCAATCGCGCTGCGCTGATGAATGCTCCTGTAAATTACAGTGTTTTGCACAAATACAGATGCCAGACTAGACAGTGCAGCGCAAGTTGTTTCCTGGGTCACCTGTCACCGCTGCCTACGCAGAAGACAGTAATGCACTGAAGGGAGAATACTGCACGTGCAAACACGTGTCCAAAAATCAACCTCCAGATTCCGTGAAAAGCAAACTGCTCCATTTGCAGAAGTTTGGAAAGCTCTCGACCGCTGTAACAGCTGCTCCGGAGAAGCGTTGCAGCGCTGGCTCTGCAGTTCCACCCCTGTGGCAAAAAAGCTCAGGGGGGGGAAAAAGGGCCCGTTCCTTTCCTGGGTGTTTAAGAGGAAATGTGTGAAACGAGGCTCTGCCAAAATGATTTTCATGATAAGTTTCAATTATCTGTGACAGCCATATGCTAACAGATGCTATGATGAAATGCAAGACAATGAGAGACTTCGGCAGTAGGTATGTAGGCTAGGCTTAACTATTTGTCACAACCGAAAGGCTACACCAGTACCTCCGCCTTCTGCTGCTGCTTGCTCACAAAGCGTTCCCGTTCCTCTCCAGAAACACTGCACCTCTTTGTCTGATCCCAGTCACGCAGCGACAGCAGTTTGTGCACAACTGAAAAGGACTGATTGTTTTTCCATTTCTTCGTTATTCAGCTGATCTTTGTGAAAGCCTAAAAAACAAGTCCTCCAGAGACTCAGCACACGCTAAAGCCAACGCTCAACGGCACAATCCTTCCAAACATGTCCAAGGAGGTAAGTAGTGGGCAGTGCTCATCTCTCTGCTCCTCTGGTCACAGAAATACGATTTGTATTGCCAAATTGGGTGGCTGCTGTTCGCCAAAGCCTTGGCTCCACGCCTCCAGTGACACCTGCCAGCAGGTTCAGACAGAATCCAGCAGAGCAGTGAGCTCTATCATGACCTCCAAAGCTGCAGCAAACTCGTGCAACTTGGAATTTTTTTTGTCCGAAAAAGCAGACACACATTTTATAGAAGGTCTGTTTGTGGCACTGATTGCCAGAACTATGCGGTTGATTGAGTGGGAGCTGTATTATACCATCTCCTGCTTACAAAAAACCCCAAATGCAAGCCTTCAGAGGCAAGCCATGAGGTCAGTTCTTCCTGATTTCTTCTAATTGAGCAGCCTGCATGTATCCTCACCAAACCCAAACAGCAGCGATTTCCCTGGCTAATACAAAATAACCATGAAACAAGCAGAGGTGCTGCTTAAACATTTGATTCTTCGCTTCTCTTTGTCCCAGCATTGCTTCTGACACTCATTAACATGGTTGCCATATTAAAAAGAAAGAATAAATCCATCTTTCAGCAGTGAGGTTTCTCATAAATTCTTAAGTTTTACCCTCTCAAAATTGAAGAATTTTTCCTAATCGGTAACACCACAAATTGCACTACAGTTCAGAAAACGGTGAAGGACAGCTGTGGATCTTCAGTTGTGAATCTCAGGAGTCTGTCAGCGATACATACCCTGGATATTTGCATGCAAGGTATCTTTTAACAATGGAAACATAAGAGCTTTTTCTCATATGTCTTCTTCCCCCTGCAGCTGCTTGGACAACTATTTCCACACCCTCCAATCTGCCAGCTCATCTACTCTCCAAAAATCAGCAGGGATAACAAAGACCCGCTAACTGTACCCAATTTGACATAACCTGCCTGGATTTAAGCAGTACAGCTCAGGAACTGCTCCCAGGTGCCTGAGCTGCCTGAGCGCTTGCGGTAACATCACCTCGCCGAGGGACACTAGTGGACAACCTGATCTGGTTGAGGATGTCCCTGCTCCCTGCAAGGGGGTTGGACTAGATGACCTTTAGAGGTCCCTTCCAACCCAAACCGTTCTACGATTCTATGACTTGTTTCTGCTTGAACCTACACCAGCGATCTTCCCGTCCAAAGTCAGCTGGGATTCTCACTCCAGCCAAGGCTCTCCTACTGCCACATACAACCCTGCCAAAAACATCAGCTTACCTAGGAGGGAAATTGGTCCCACTATGAAGAACATTAAAAGAAAAAAAACAATTATAATGAACTAGTGCACAGCTTTGAAAAGAGTGAAGGCTAAGCAAGTATTCATAATGCAGGTGTCACAGAAGGCAGTATTCACCTGGAGCGATTCGGCACTAACCCCCAGTGTTCACTGCACGGCTGCTCTTCCACAGCTCTCTGTGGACGGAAACCTTTTGAGATCAGCTTCTCAAGCGCTGGCTTTCTTCATATAGCAAAAGATGGAGAACTATCAAGCATTCTTCCAGTGGGACTTGTTTCATATCCCATCAATGTGACAGGAGTGACAAGTCTGTCTCTTTAGGAAGAGCTGACACACCCCTCTGACACCCAAATGAAGTCCTCTCACAGGTGATGACAGCTACAAGCTGGAGTAGCGTGCTGCTGCCTGGATTGGCACGGTAGCCCAAGGACAATGTAGAAACTGTCAAACACCCAGCTGGTTCTTCAAGATCCCCAGGGCGGTGGGTGGCACAGGTGGCAGACAGCTCTGCCGTTCCATCCTGGCCCGCGGTCAGCCCCAGCCCATGCACGGCAAGGCGCCGAGTATCATTTCACCACCAGCACAGCAGAAAGTCACGGCAGATGGAGAGTCTTCCTCCTTTCCAGACTAAAGCAAAGCTCGCTGCCCAGTATCTGGAGATGTATATACTGAAGGGCACTGAGCACCCTAAGCCTGCTTGAGGTACCCACTATACCTTTTTTTTTTTTTTTTTTAAAAGTGTTCATCAGAATAGAAGGGTCATCTCAAAGCCGCATACTGGTCTGAGCACCTACACGGGGACGCTGCAAAGGTGGACTCCCTGCCTCTGACCTTCCTCCTTTCTCTCTCCAGTTACATGCACAGCTTGAGAAAACAAACCTTTGCAAACAAAGATAGTCCTAACCGTAACTATTCACCAAGGACTACAATAGCTTCAAATTACACTTTGCACAGGAATAGCTTTTCCAGAGGGGTGAGAACAAATGGAAGGAGAAACTCTGAGTACATTTATAGATAGCACATGTAAAAAAAAAAAAATAAACCACTGCTAACTCAGTTTCCATTTCTTCGTATCCTATGGAGTAGCCATTATGTTGTATCTAGCAAACATCATGGGCTGTGTTGGGAACGTAAGACATGGAATAAGGCACCAGAGGATAAGTATTTCAGAACACAGCGACACTGTCAGATTTGCAGCGCAAGCTCAAGTAGAGCTGAACTGTGCCATTGGTGGTTATAATGAAGCGTAACTAAAACACTCGTCGAGGATGAAGGAGCATCGCAGATGAAGATATGCAACATCTTAATGAAAAATGAGACTTTGGCCCCATATTCCAAACAACTTTGAAAATGCACTGAGATTGTTCAAACAGATTTCTAGTGCAGGGAATGCGAACAGAGCATCCTGCACATTTCCAGTACTTCTGGCACAGCCAGAAGGCACAGTAAGGGATCACAGAAGAGATGCCAAGGACACAAGCCAAGTCTACAAAGGAACACCGGTTACTCCACCAGCACCATAAAAGAAAAAGGTGTCCCGTGACAGGACCTTAGCAGCCTGGAAATACACCTGGAAACATAAGCCGGCCCGGACCTAACAGAAGCGTATCACAAACAGCACCTTCTCCCGGAAGCACCTACCTCAGAGCACTAACAAATCCACCCCACTCCCAAGCTCATCCAAACACAGAAAAGAACAGGTCTAGCAGTGTTTTGACAGTGGTTTTCCCAGCAGTGATTCCGTACAGTTGCCAGTTCTCATGTGAAGGAGAGGTGTTCCCTCTCCTTGCTCTATAGTGAGAGGCAGCTTGGACAGCTCCTGACTTCATCAGCCATGAGCTTTTCATAGGAAATCAAGGAAGGGAGGGAGGGGGAATCAGAAAGTTTTTCTTCATCAAATTTGTATTTTAATGCCCCTTTGTCTTGATTTATTTTAAATACAAAAAAAAAAAAAAAAAAAGGGTCATGATGGTACATGCTGTGAGCTGTCTAAGCCTTTCAGGGTTTTCTGTGCACGTAGGCTTAAGAGCAGGTAATTCTTAAATGCAAACAGACCCTGGAGCTTCCTTCTCTCATCCTTGCTCTTTCCTCTCATTGCTTACTTGGATTTACCAGACTTAAAGAAAAGACAACCCCGAAGGCTTGAGAAATGTTTCATGCAGTCAGAAATCCTCCTCAAGGGGCCATATTTGCTAACTCACCATTGTAAGGGAACAGAATATTGGCACCCAAAAAAGTAATGAAGGACGATGCACACCGCGGGTGGGTTCTGCAGGGAGCTCTTTCCTTCCAGTGCCGGACAGAAGTGTCACACTTACCACAGGCACTACAAACCCCAGCCCCACGCTGAGTTACAAACACACCCCCACCCCACAGCGCAGGCACGATAAGTGCAGCCGGCACAACCCGAGCTCCGAATCCAAGGATATTTGCCTTCTAATATCCCTTTGCAAAGCCACCCCCAAAGGGGAGCGCAGCCGCTCTTTGCGCATTTCCCTGCAAAATTTTATCCCTCAAGTTACGCTAGATATTTTTTTAATTCGGTACGGAAAATAGCAAAAAAATGGCTTAGTGCTAAATATTTATTCTACAAAGCCATCCCTGTGTGCCATCTGCTCAAGCTTCAGCATCCCATCGTTTCCATGCAGGCAGGCAGTGCGCTGGTACGGTAACAAAGCAGGATAAGCACCGAGCAGTGTCAGCAGCTACCTAGAAAACAAAGGCAGAGAAATCACAGGCACTAGAGAGCCAAGTTCCAGTCTTCTTCCAGGTGCATCGTACCTGCTGCAGGCGGGCACCCGTGAGCCCTCGTGTACGACAGGAATGTTTTTCTGTGGATTCTCAAAGAAGCAGAACAGCTCAGGGGTCCTTGAAGGGAATGTCATCTCCAAAGGCCTATATGATGCAAGAAAGACCCTCACTCTGCACCCCCAGGAGACAGCCTGGCTGGACAGCTGAGGCAGGAGGTTGGTTTTGGTAATTTGGAAGAGACGCCGCTCGATGGCTACAAGCCTGTTTTCCTGCTGGGCTGACAGGAGAAGCAATAGGATGTACCTGTGCTGCTCCCTTCCTGCTGTCAGAGCACAGGGTCTCCTGCTGACAAGGCATCTGTGCGGTGGCCCGAGTAGAGTGCAAGCCTTCTGGGCTTGACAAACAACACATTCTTCAACTTGATCGCTGGGAATAGCATCCTTATTATCAACACAGGACATTCTTTTAACCTTTGGCCTGTTGCTGCTTCTGGTGCCTATCTACACACGTTGCCATTCACACTTCAGTCAAACCAAGCTTTGTGTTTCCATTACAAACCTCTACAGAACCCATTTCGGGGGAATTTAAAGGACCGCTCTCCCTGCTTGCATCCAAAATACATCCCCACGTGGAGCTGATGTGTGCACGCACGGGTGCCAACCCTTCCCTCAGAGGGGTGTGAGATCCAGCAACACTCTGCATGAAAAAACAAAAGACCAAGTACCACCCTCGGAGGCGGAGGAGGTGGGCCCTCATGTCACACGGTGCCACTGCAGACAAACAGCTCCGAGCAGCTGGACACCGCAGGCGGGAGCAAACTCAGCACTTGCTGCTGTGGCAAGGTAAGCAAGTGCTGCCAGACAGGTAAAAGCATCCCCCTCGATTTCACACCGAGAGCGACGAGATCCCACGGCGGCAGTTGCGGAACGCCGATGACTGCGGCACAGGGTAGGAAAAAAAGCAAAGAAAACACGTGAGTGTCTCCTTTACCTGCCCTGCCTACAGACTGGATAAAGCTGGTGGACTCCCGAAGACTGCAAAAGATGATCGGTCCACCTTGACACAACTGATGGCGTCCAAGCCTTTCCCTAGGGACAAGTCAGTGAGTGCGACCAGCAGGAACGTGGCTCAGGATCAGCACGCTGAAATCCCAGCAACACAGGCAGCCACAGAGCACAAAGCGTGAAGCGGCCGAGCAGCTTGCCTGAACCAGCTGCAGGTATGCTCCAGCACCAGCATCACACCTCCAGCAGCGAGAGGGATGACAGCAGAGCCTGCTCTCGCTGGGCACAGCGGGGAAAATGTTTCAAGGCTGGGTACAAGTACGCAAGCAAAACAAGCAGTTTTGAGAGCGCACGTGTGGGCTCTCAAGCTCTGCAGCCACCAGCGAGAACAAGAATACAAACGCTTGCCTCTTGTTGAAATTGTTTTACAACACGGGTTAAATATAAATTCCAACTGTTACAGTGCCTAAATTAAAGCATGGTTATATTAAAAACAAGGCCCAGTTGCCAAGCAATCAGATTTTACTTTCCCTGGAGGTTTTTTACTTCCATCTATGCGAATATACTCGGCTATCGGCAAAAACATCTCTAAATTGCACCAAGTGCACGTCTTGAATTCTGTGAGCGGTCACTACATAAAAATTGATTAATGGAAGAATCAAAGCCATTATGAAAACATACTCTGTATCTTGTGGACAGATAAATTCATGAAGGTGCTGGGAGAAAAACCACAACACACTAAACCAGGGTCACTTCATACGCAGAGAGAGAGATACGTACCTATCTACGTACTACCCGGAATCCAATCTACTGTCAACCAGCCTTACCCATTAGTATAAGCTTGTACCATCCATCAACAGCTAAGCCCACGCTGTCACAGCTATCATTCTGGAACATCTTACGATGTTTGTGCGTAAAGCGTTTTCATTTTTGTCCTTTATGGAAACAAAAATTTCTGGTATAGCCGTGTCATTGTGCAGGACTCAGTTACCAAACCTTGAAGTTAGTCGTGAATTAGATGTGGCACTTACTGAGGGACGTGGTTTAGTGGTGACCTGGCAGTGTTGAGTTAATGGTTGGACTTGATGATCTTAAAGGTCTCTTCCAGCCAAAATGATTCTACGGTTCTATGAAGTGTCAGGCAGTGTTGGATGAATTGAGAGTCATGAGATAAAAACACTCCGAGGTGTCCATTCTCTACAAGCCCAGCTCTGCTGGCTGCATCAACACAAGCAGGGACAAAACATAAACTTGATGAGCACACAGGTGCTGCCAGGAAATGTGAGGTCCTGTGCCAAGTACCTCAAGCCCTCTTCAGGGCTTCCAGCAAACTCGAGTGCACAGTCAGCTCTGCAGACCTACAGGGTGGAAACCACGAAGATGACCATCTCGTGACTCGATTTCTCTCACAGGGCAATGCAAGGATATGACCATGGCCTGCTGTTTAAGACACGTGAAACACCCATCAACAGCCACAAGGGTAAGGAGCGTGTGTTAGACAGCGCTGCGGTCGTACACTTTTGCATTTAGGTGCTCGGAGTAAGGACGCTCACAGGTTGAAGATGGCAAACAGATTTCCTCACTTGCAGAGTCCAGGAGGGAAGCCACACGCTTGCCACAGGCACTATACTCCACTACCAATTTTATCTTTGAGCTGTTACTCTGCAGTGTGAAAAATGCCTGAAGCCTTTTACCAGAATGAAGACCTCTGAGCAGGAGCAGAGACTCCGCCTTCACCGTGAAGCTGTTTGGAATGTCCGGAATCCACAGACAACTGCACCAGCTTACAGGACAACACTTACAAACTTCTCCTTCAGAATTACTTGTTTCTGGTAGGAAACATCAACACCATCGTCATTTCAGGCTGGTCCTGAGCACGCTCCATGAAAACAGCAGGTTAACCTTTCAAGCAGCTACAGAAGCGAGGTGTCATTTATCTGCAACTTTCAGAGGCTCTTACCAGTAGATCATTGAGTTTGGGGCAAGCAGAGTAATTCTTTGTGAATCGCGCTCCTCGGATGGACAGACAGCTTACAAAACACAGCCTCATAGTCATGCATGACAAGCAAGAGTTTTTGGCTGACAGAAAGCATTTTGGTACACAAGGTCAGTGCTTCTCAGGACTTTTAGAAAAAGAAGTGCAGTGATTTCTAGTCAATCCTGTATGAAGCACAAAAGATTTAGTCCTACCAGATGCATTTACAGCAAGTAAATGGGATTCAAAGCCTTTCCTGTGGTCTATTCCTGTTAAGTGATATCAGAGGTTTGGTTAATAATAATAGTAATAATAATAACAACAGAACACACATGTCTCTAAACAGAACTCTGCATTCTAGTAAGGATTTCAAAATGAATGCCAGCAGGTTCTTTCAAAGGCGCTGATGTTCCCACAGGGTACGACGAGTCTACACATGTGGGTTCCCTTTCTGAGCTACAGCATCAATAACACATTCCTACTGTGGTTTGCAGATTACAACTAAAACCAGAACAACAACATGCAATCCAGGTCCAGAACGGTGCACCCATAAAAACCGGCAGGCAAGTGTTTCCCCTTAGAGTTACACTTCAGAATATATTAAGCTGACATTCTTTCCTTCGTTGGGTACAGCTTAGTGAAATGAAGCTAGAATATCATAGCTCTTCAAAACACAGGTGAAGAGAAGATCTCGCACAGCCACGGGCAGCAAGTCCTCATTAAAAGTCTTTTCCCATTACAAGCTGAAAAATCCACCTTTCTGCGGCTCTTGCCTGGCGCTCAGCATAATGCCTCGCTTGCGCATAAACATTCTGTCCAACGTTCCGATGTTCACAGCAAAAGCAAATGAAAAATGCCCGTTTCGCCCAGGATTTGTAATCATCCTCCCATTAAGACAAGCCGTGTTTTCAGAGACCACCCGGCCCCAGAGTCCCTAGCCCCGCTGCCCCATTCCCGTTCAGGCCGAGTTTTCCACAAAGAAAAACAGATGAGCTGCTCCAAATTTTCAGTCTCAGAATTTAAAACATAAGCATGTTACAACTCCCTTTTCATGTTTATCCAACAGCTCAATCGCCAGGATATAGTTTTGCCCTCTGGAATAGCACTGCTGAAAATTTAAATCGCCATCCTAGCGCCAGGCTGGCTACTTCCAGTAAGCTCCAGTCTCCATCACCTTCTGCAGACAGAGATACAGGTAAAGCACTGGCACACCACTGCCCTTTTGCTCGCTCCCAGATGTGCCAAAGAGTTTTGCAGCCACCAAACACCGAACATAGAGAAAACCCACTAGAACAAAAGAGAGCTACAGCGTATGCAAGGCCGCGGAGCACCCCGCAGCTTATTTTAGGAACCCCTCCAGGGCTTGAGCTGCTTCTCTAACACGGAGAGATCAACAGAAGCTGGCAGGCAGACACAACTCCTCTTCAGACCCCCAAGCTCTGTCATGGGGCACTCGAATACCTTCAGTAACCACGTGAGCTCCTTCCCAGCGGCCTGTTACAGGAAAGAAAGCTGCCTTGCTGGTTCCCCACTTAACAGTTCCCACAGGCAGACCGGGGCCTGAATAATTACATGGATTTCAAAGAGTCCCTGCCGATAGCTCCTGTCACTCCAGAGGCAGGAGAGTCACCACGGAAATGCTTCTTGTGTGCACAGAGCTACTTGCACGCTGCGCACATCAACTGGGGCAAAACACAGGCACCCGGCGCGCGGGGCCAGGGGGTCCACGCGACCAGAGGACAGGCAGGAGGCACGATGCGATGCACAGCACCACGTCCTTCTCTCAGGGAGAGGTATCCTCCAGGCTGGCCCTGACAGAGAGCTTTCACCGGTTTTGTGGGACAGAAACCGAATGGTTTCATTTTAAAATGATGTAAAAGAAACCCACTGGTATTTCAAGCGGAGAAGAACGTAAGAAGCTATCTGCTCAGAGCGCACAGTGGTGCAGGGACTGTACTGATTTGCTCCACTCTCTAGCAGCAGCCGTGGGAGGTGGATAATCGCCTCCCGCTGCCCCGGCAGACAACACAGACTGACCACAAATCCCAAATTACAACTGGCTGGTCCACTCCTGGAGGACTGGCAGACACCTGTAAAACAGACACAGCGAGGAAGCGATGGAGCTCACTCTGGAGGCGAAGAGAAAGCCTGCTCTCCCCATTCGGTGGGCAGATGAACAAGAAATGTAAATCTACTCTGATTCTGCATCCCCAGAGCATGTGCTGGCCCAGCAAAAAAAATCAGTGAAGCTCTTCTCCCCAAACCCACCCAGAAAACACACGCCCTTCGTGGCACTCCGCCCATCACATCGACGCATTTCGCTTCTCTTGGCTGAGGAACGGCAGTTTCTTGGGTCTGTGGCCAAGCCTGCCCTGACCTCACGCAGAAACTGCCAGGTCTGGATTAAACTCGGGGCGTAACCGTCCCAGAATTACGTGATGCGCACCAGGGAGCGGGAAGCTATTTCAAGGCAGACCTGCGAGTGTCATCCACCACTTCGCAAAATGCAAGGGCGGGGGAGCGTTTGTGTTTTTTAGAACCTCTACTGCCACCACATTTTTTTGACGTGGCTGAGCCTAGCAACTGTTTTCCCTCTCCGATCACCCAAAGGAGACCTCACAGCTTTCACCCATGCTCAGTTTGTTTTCTTCTAAACAGTCCAAACAGCTAAATCTCACAGAAGTGGTGGAACTGAAGTTTATTTGCCACATTTACTTTTCAATATAAGATACGCCAAGAGGCTTTAAGGAACTAAAAGGCTGCTTTTTTGACGCTGAACCACAGCAAAAAAAACCCAACAGAACAAGCCACAGCAAGGCTAATATAAGGTAGCACAATTACTATCTATTGATACAACGGCTGTGAAATGAGTATTGTGGCACTATTATTCATAATGTCTTTTTGATAACTGCAGCACAACGTACCCGGAGTTTTACGAGGTGTTTAATACAATGTAAGATATTCAGGTCAAAAAATAAACACCGTCGCAACAGAAGATGCTATTTTTGCATCGTCCAAGGATAAAGCCAATCTGGTATTAAGAAGTGTGATGTTTTCTCTGGTGAGCTAATTCTCGAGAAGTAAAATTAGCAAAATGCAGTGGAATTCCTGCTGTCAGGACAGATGTAACCCCAAGGATCTTACCACTTCTGACAGAAGCAGGTAGCACCACACAGCCAACAACCTCGCAGACAGCAGCAGCGCAAACCAGAGCTGCAGCAGAAAGCCAGAGGTGAGAAAAGGAGGACAGACACCTCGCTGCAGACATGTTATCTCTGACTCTGGAAAAAGTAGATCTTTAAGGCTCTCGACCTGCGTCTAATAAACAAAACCCCCACGAGCCCATCAGAAGGGAGGCAGGTGAGCGGGGGGCTACCACCCTGGCAGGGGGAAGGCACAGAGGGAGAGACTGAAAGGGTGCAGTGCGAGCAAGGGAAGCGTGTACCAGGACTAACACGTGGGCTGAAGCCAAAACACCTCTTGGGCCAACACCTTCTTCCCCGCAGGGAAGAGGACTCCAAAGGCTTGAGCCCTTAATCCTCCCTCCACATGGAGACAGGAGTCGGCAAGCACGGCGATGTCCTGCCGCACACAGGGGAAGGGTGTTGTAGGCATTTATTGCGGCAGGCCATCAGGTGCTGCCTGCTCTCCTGGACCCCCGATGCCCACGGAGCCGGGCGTCTCCAGCGACACCCGACGCATCCCGCCAACACTCCCATCGGCAGCCTTCCCAAGCCCTCCACGTTTTCCATGCACCTGCTTTTAGTTGGCTTCAGAGCTCCCTGGGCACAGGGGCGTCTCAGAGAACCACCTCCCATCTCACAGGGAAATCTGCTCCCTCTCAAGCTCAAAACAGACTGAAAATGACCCAAACTAAACTGCCAGGCTCAGACACAGAAGTCACGCACAGATACCCTGGGCACCTGAGGTTCTCAGAGCTGTTTGGATACACCAAACAGTCTCTGGGATCTCGCCTGCCAGCTATTATTGCCATTTTCTGGACAGAGCAACATTGGAGGTAAAGACTGTGCTTAAGGCACTGCTAACTTCAGAGCATGCCAACAGAAGTGGCTTTGGGGAATTCAGACTAGGTTCTTTCTCAATTATTACTTCTCTGGCCAAGTGGCTCTGCAATGCTAAATTGCTCCTGTCACTGAAGTAAGCAGATGTGATCCTGAATACACAAAGGAGGCAATCTACTCATTGTAGCAGCGGTGAGTTTTTGTAATTTTTCAGCCTAAGTGCACCGTCTCCAAGAGTCGACATTCTCCAGGACCTTGGACACTGGTGGAAAATATCACTTCAAAAGCCAATTTAATTGTTGCAGAGCTTCCTGTACCCCAACACAGCTCTTAAGAGTCACAGAAAAGCACTTTCAAGAACCCTCCGAGGATTCTGAAGTCAGTATTCCAGCGCTGCATTTATGGAAGATAACTCCCAACACTGTTTAATTACATGTCTGACCTCTATACAATTTTCCATTATAGGCTTCATTCTTACCTCTTTCAAGTCCAACTCAACTCATTCTGCAGGAGCAGGATACAAAGAGATCCTTTGCTCTGAAATTTGCATTAGGAAATAAGGGGGCAAGAAGGGAGCGCATTTCTTCATGGCTTTCAGAAGATTGGACAAGAAAATGAGGTATGTGACTTCCTCCATTTAAAACCATGGTTTCGTGAGTTTGTGTCCAGCTTTGGAGCCCTCAGGACAAGAAGGACATGGACCTGATAGAGCAAGTCTAGAGGAGACCACGGAAATGCTTAGAAGGTTGGAACACCTCTGCTACAACGACAGGCTGAGGGAGCTGGGGTTGTTCAGCCTGGAGAAGAGAAGGCTCCGGGGAGCCCTAATAGCGACCTTCCAGTGCCTGGAGGGGCTCCAGGAAGGCTGGAGAGGGACTGTTCCCAAAGGCCTGGAGCGACAGGACGAGGGGCAACGGTTTTAAACTAGAGAAGGGCAGATTTAGATTGGATGTCAGGAACAAGTTCTTTCCCATGAGGGCAGTGAAACACTGGAACAGGTTGCCCAGGGAGGGAGTTGAGGCCCCATCCCTGGAGATACTCAAGGTGAGGCTGGACAAGGCTCTGAGCAACCTGCTCTAGTTGAGGATGTCCCTGCTCCCTGCAGGGGGATTTGGACTAGATGACCTTCAGAGGTCCCTTCCAACCTAAACCATTCTATGAGGCAAATGTATGTCCTCAGCTGCAAAGGAAGAATTAAGAAGGAAGTCTGTACTTCTTGCAAAAACTGTAATTATTTTTAAACCTTACGATTGCCACAGGGAAGCTCAGGGTTGGGTGGGATCTCAAATGGTACTTCCTTCAGAGGATCAGCTCTGTGTAACTCCCATGAGACACCAGTCCAAGATTTTCTTAAAGGCCTTCAAGGACCATGATTCCTCATCTTCTTAAGTACTCTGCTCCCATCTTCATTTCTCTTCCTAGTTCAGATGTTTTCTAATATCCAAACGTAAACACTCCCTGATACCAGTGACAACTGGTTATCTTCCAAATTTCTGTAGAGAAGGATTAGAAACCAGCTTTCTTTGCAAGGCGGCCTCTCCACTTTGCAAAGCTCATCTCCCCTCCCTCCATCGATCTTTTACAGCCCAATCAACCCTTTTGTCAATCGTATTTTCTAGGCTGATCACTGCGATCTCCTACAGAACCTCCACAACTCTCCTAAAGCTTTTTCAAGTGCAGTGCTCCAAACAAAGCCCATCAGTCTGCTTGCTTCATTACTGAGCTGAAGAGGCTAATTAAATTGCACGCTTGCAATGCTCCTGTTAATACATCCCCAAGTGAAGGCTCGGGTTCTGGGTTTGGATTTTCTACCACAAAGGCCTCCTGCTGCTGACGCACGCTCAGTCCGCCATCCATCTCAATCCCCAGATCCTTCTCCACAACATCACTCCTCTAGTTGTTCACAGCTCCACATTGGACTCCCCCTTCTCAGGACCATCACCAACTGATCTCAGGTAACATCTCCAGTTTCGAAACACCATTTTGAGCTCTGATCCTGTTCTCCACAGTGCTTATAAGCTCAGATATCTTGATGGCGACCACAAATAACGGAGACCAGAGAGATGTTGGAAAAGAGTAGTATATCTAGGTCATAACTCGAGGGCCTGTGTGTCATCGAAGAAATACCAGAGAGACGTCCCTGTTGCTGTGCAGCAGGTGACCACAGCACCTTCTCACACAGCTGGTTTCAGGGCACAGACTCAAGAATAAACGTTGTTCTGAACAGCTTCCGAATGAACCCCAAACCAACGCAAAATTCCTAGAATGCATATTTAATTTGAATAGAAGCTCTCATCCAAATAAAAGGGGGCTTTTTAGGCAGGTCCTTTTCCCTATTAAACAAAATTTGCAAGAAGCGCGCGTGAGGGGTAATCCACATAGGTTAAACGACAAGGAAAGATGCCAATAGACTTAAAAGGCAAACGCGATGTCGGGAGTCAAGGGACATCTGCGGGAGCCCCAAGCAGCCCTCACAGAAGGGTCCAACTTTAACCCTCAACCATCCAGGCATTAAGATCTCGAAAACACAACAGGACCTAAGCGCACAGCTCCATCCCCACTGCCTGACCTCGCACCACCACGCTGTTTGAGCAGCTTGCTCTTCCAAGGCTGTATGTGATTAATTATTCATCAAACTATGTTTCGACATCCACAGCTCGACCCCAGCCTCCATGATCGTACGCATCGGTATCTTAAATACAGACATTAAAGTCATCAGGTATCAACAGAGGTGGATCAACGTTGGATTTTGAAACATACATCCTAAAGCAGTTACTTCTCCGCTCAAAAGATTTCTAAACCGTACGTCTCTGAAAAGAGAACGAAGTAGCTGGCGAATGCTTCCTCCGGGGGAAAGCCAGCCGGCTGTCCGCAGCAGCAGCAGCAGCAGCACCGGCGGCGTGTGAAGGCAGCAGCCAGCGCCACAAGCGGCTCACCCTTCGGCCGGGTGTCCGGACGCCAGGCCCCGGAGCAACTCTGCCGAGCACCGCGGCCGCCTCGCCCG
>VWZK01002280.1:31291-59504 GCA_013396935.1 Baryphthengus martii | reverse complement strand
CCGGAGGTCAGGCCACCCCTCGGGCCGCCCTGCGCGGCTCTGGGACACCGGGGACGCCGGCTCTGCCGCGCCGGGGTCTGCGCAAAGGGCGCTTGCCGTAGATTTTGACCCGTTGTGGGACCGAACTGATTTTCAAAGGCATCTTGTAGCGGCAGGAGCACACGTGCATCAGCAGCGGCCGGTCCCGGCTAAACCAGCCTGGCTCTCGGCAGAGGTGAGCAATGCCAGGGGGCCCGGCGCTCCTGGGCCAGCCGGCTCCCCGGAGCATCCTCCTCTCGCCCCCGCCGGGGCAGGCCGTGCGGAGCTGCTCTCCGGATCCCGCCGGGCTCGTTAAATGGGCTCCGGGGCACCCTTGCATCCGGCCGGCAGCCTCCAAGGAGTGTGAGGAGGAGGCAAAAAGGCTCGATTACGTGATCCAGGCACAAGTGATGTGGGGTGCTCCAAGTGGGTGGCTCTTGGCTACTTTATGGCACAGGTGGGCACAGGTCGTCCCTGCAGTGTCAGAGTCAATGGAGCAAGAGACTGAGCTGCTTGCACATGTGGCACAAACGGTTCGTGTTGGTGTTTTGTTCCTCGTGCTATTCTCAGGGTCATTTAATCAGGAAAACCTTTTCTTTCTAAGTATGCAGTGATTTAAAAAACACTGATAACCTTCATCTTCTGTTTTGTAAAATAATAAGTAGATACAATTTTGGTTAATAACGATACGGAAGTGGATTGTTGTTTTCCAACAGTCATATCTTTAGGCCAAAATTAAAGTTGGTATTTATCTCGAGCAGCAGCTGCCTAAGTGTAGTGGTGGGCTTGTTTCCCTGTCAGGTTTGAAAGTAAATTGTGGTTTTATTGCCCCTCTGCTCAGTACTAAGAGAGTTAAAGTCAGCTTTCTGTTAGAGCAGAAATCAAACTGGTCATTTTCGTAGTCACTTAGCCTTTGTACAGTACCCAGTAGCTCTCTGTCAGAAGTAGTAAAAAAATACTTGCTTTTCTATGTTCTCCAGAATATTCCCAGACAGTTCCTTTGGGGTTTGTCCTTGAGATAGATCCCAGAGGTGTCCCCGTGCTGTACACCCTCCCGAAGATGTGCTGAGACAATCATTTGCTTCTTACCAACAAAAAAAGAGCTTAAAAATAACCCACCTGCAGGTGTATCACTGTGATCGGATATGTGCTTTACGGATAAAACCAAGGGATGCGAGTCTGAACTGCAGAGTTGCACTGAGAATTTGAACAACCTCCGACCGTCATCCCCGGTTCACGGCACAGACCGGCTCCCCGCGCTGCTGCTGGCCCTGGGACGTTTCACCGCTCGCACGGGTGCCGAGCCAGGCGCAAGACCGAGCGCCACCCGAACGGCAGGTGTAGGCGAGCGGCCCCCACCCACCCTGGGCACTGCCCCGCCCCCGGGGCAGGCCGCCGAGCCGTTCGCCGCGTGCGTTTGCACGGCGCTCCCCACTCGCACGCCCGCAGCACCCTTCCCCCCGAAGCAAAGGGGCCGGAGGATGGGAGTTTAACCGGCTGGATGGCGCAGGGCTCACTGGGGGAAGNCTCAGTACTAAGAGAGTTAAAGTCAGCTTTCTGTTAGAGCAGAAATCAAACTGGTCATTTTCGTAGTCACTTAGCCTTTGTACAGTACCCAGTAGCTCTCTGTCAGAAGTAGTAAAAAAATACTTGCTTTTCTATGTTCTCCAGAATATTCCCAGACAGTTCCTTTGGGGTTTGTCCTTGAGATAGATCCCAGAGGTGTCCCCGTGCTGTACACCCTCCCGAAGATGTGCTGAGACAATCATTTGCTTCTTACCAACAAAAAAAGAGCTTAAAAATAACCCACCTGCAGGTGTATCACTGTGATCGGATATGTGCTTTACGGATAAAACCAAGGGATGCGAGTCTGAACTGCAGAGTTGCACTGAGAATTTGAACAACCTCCGACCGTCATCCCCGGTTCACGGCACAGACCGGCTCCCCGCGCTGCTGCTGGCCCTGGGACGTTTCACCGCTCGCACGGGTGCCGAGCCAGGCGCAAGACCGAGCGCCACCCGAACGGCAGGTGTAGGCGAGCGGCCCCCACCCACNAAAAATGGTCCGGCTGGTCCCCGCTGAACCCTCCCTCCCAGCTTATGCCATTGTGTCCTGCGAAGTGCGAGCAGGGGCTACAAGCTCTCCCTCTAGAAAGCTGGTCCCCCACAGCTCAGGGAGAGCTTTCCACTGGGCCGAAGGGGCATTTATTTCTGGGACTGGTTTCACTTGCTGGGGCAAAAGCAATTGGAGCTGGCTGAGGGCGGCAGAGAGGTTTGCACCGCGCCTCAGGGCCAGAACCCGTTAAGCTCAGCCTAACTGGGCAGAAGATGAGTGCCCAGGTGCACCAAGCAAGGGACTCTGAGCCTTCCTTGGCACTGGTCATCAGGACTGAGGGAGCTTCACAGGCCAGTAGATTTTAAGCCTCCAGGGTTAATTGCACTGGCAAGAGAACTCTGAATCACTCCCCGAGGCTTACCTGCCTGTTTTGATGAAATTCCACTGAAATCTGCAAACATTCAGGACCTCGCTCAGCTGTTGGCAAGCGGAGAAGAAAGTGACTGCAAAGTCAGGTGTTTCTTTGACACTCTCCCGTTCTCCAGTTCCCTGGAGCCCACTGGCAGCAAACGGGGGGTGCGACTCAGCTCCCACGAGAGCCCTGGCCCAAGGAGAACTGCCTCTTCTACCTGCTGGCGTGAGGCCCTCCTCCTCCACCGTTTCACCTCCAGAGCTGCTCTCAGACCTCGCCTTGGCAGTAAAAAGAAATAAAGTGAAGGAAGGTGAACTCTTGGCTACAGAAACGGGTATAGGTGCTTCTGACAAGACTCGAGCGCCCCGTCCAATTCGGCCACGCGCCGCAGGACGGCGATTCTTAGCGCACACCATCAGGCAGGGGAGCTTTTTGCCTCCCTTTGAAGGCCCAGTGCTGCAGGGGACGCTGATCAAAGCCAAAGCAATCCTCTCCTTCGGGGCCCTCCCTTTCCTTACTGTTCTGCAAAATGCCTGTGGCTGAGCAGTTAATGGAGGCATCTGCTGCACTGGCAGAGTTCACCGACTTAATTAAAAACATCTAACGATTCTGCAGCTGCACGCGAAAGAGCAGGGCTGCTCGCAGGGCTGAATCCGAGTATCCCGAGCGCTGAAAGCCGGCGTCCCCGCCGTGCGGAAAGCGCAGATCCCAGCCAGGCACTGACATGAAAGTAGAAGCGGGGCCCAGAGATTAAGGATGGACTAGAGCCAGTTTGCCGGGTACGTCGCCACGGCCTCACCGTGCGGGGGAACTGTGCGACCTCAGCTCACGCTCACCTAGCCCAGAACCCTCAGGCTGGAAACAAGTTGGCAGAGCTGGGGGCATTCCCCACCAGTAGGGAGGGTTTTATCTGGAAAACCCTTTTAACAGCTATTGTCTCGCCGAGTGCCAATAGTTAGCTGCTTTAAAAAGGCAGGTGGGAAAACTAATCCTGTAGCGAGTGGTTAAGTTCTCCTCTGCGTGGGGCCGTGTTCTCTCGCTGTTAAATGAAGAGACATTTTCACTCATGGGCACGTTTCTGGTGTCGCTGCAGAGTTGAGCCGATCGGGGACTTACCGTTATGTTATGGGACTTACAGTTATGTTAGTGCTTTACCAAAGAGGCGCCCAGAAGGGGCTGGTGCTTTCCCATTAGGCTGAGTGTCAAGCAGACACCAAGGGCTTTGCATCAGGCTGCTGAGCACGGGCTGCTGCCCTGCGGGGCTGGGAGCCAGGGGCCTGTGGTCGCCCTTGAGCCTGGCTCTCGCCCTGCTGGGAGCGGAAGAGTTGAGAGGCAGGGATTCCAGGCACTCCTGCCTCCCACCTGCCCTCTCAGAGCTGCAAGCGCGCCCTCTCAGTGGCAGCAATGTCACCGCTGGCCGGCTGGGATGTAAAGCAGACGGATCGATGCTGCTCTGCTTTGGTCGATACGAATTTACAAATGAACTTCTGTTAGGAGAGCCATTACTAGCGTGAGCAGCCTCCGTTCTCAGTGAATTCCCTGAGGGGAGATGAGCGGGGGCACTTCAAATGCACCAGCACAAAAGTGCTGCAGGTGAGAAGAGGCATTTGGGCCACAGGGTAGAACCTGGTGGGTCTCGGTATCGTGTGACCAGCATCTCTCCTACTGAGGAAGGACGTGCCCTCTCCTCCGCTGCCTGCTCCTGCCGCGAGGGGAACCGCCCTTTCCCAACTCATCTCCCGTTGGGGTGAACACGGTGGCAGGAGGCACAGGAGAGGGGATGTTACCCAGGCATCGTGTCCAGAGCTGTCCCGTGGATGACACGACAGGCGCCAGCACCAGCCAGTGCTGTTGTGTAACGTGTCACGCGGCGTCTGCTCGCCTGGAAGCGGCGCTTCACCTATGAGCAAATGCTGGGTGGCTCTCGGCTGTGACACACAAGTGATTTGGGGGAAACCGCAGCAGTTTGCTGGGCCAAGAGTTAGCTCTTTACTTGGTCCTTCCAGAGAAAAATCCTCCCTGGAACCAGGCACTTGGCTTTGCTTGTGACTTCTGAAGAGTTTCCTGCCCTTGGTTTTGCACCGGCACCCACTGAAAGGCAGGGTTAGATAAAGGGCAAAGGAAGGCATATTTAGGAAAACTGAACCATGGAGCCTTCTCAGACGTAAATTCCTCCACAAACAGGAAAATTATCTAATCCTACCCTGTGGAGAAGCAACGGCGAAACCCCAAAGAACAAGCACATTTTCTTTTTTTTTTTCTATCCCATACGATACCATATAATGTGTCATTAGATAATCAAAGCAGTTTTATTAAAATAAAAAGCAAGAGCTCGACATCCAATGTCCCTGAGAAGGGAACCCAAACCAACCTATTCCCCACACCGGATTGGAAGGTACATTCACTAGGCACAAGAAACGGGAGACTTTGTCCCAAAGCATCGAGCCTGGAGCAAGTTTGGCTCCCTCTCCCCTGCTAGAGATCCGCTCCTGCCGCCGCAGCAGCGCTCCTGCCGGCACAGCTTTTGAGCCCTCTGAGTGCCCTCTGCCCATGTGAAAACTGGTGAAGTGCCAGCCCGTGTTTCAGTCTGGTCAATTAGAGCATGCTGAGCCCCAAGATCTGGTAGCGGTTGGCAGGCAAGACGGGAGGAGTGATGGCCACGCACAGCCGCGCTTACGAGATGCCAGAAGATGTTTCTGCTTGGACAAAGCCGGGTGGGGATGATGATCACAGAGGATGGAGTCTGGATGCAGAAGGCCAGTCGTGAGCCAGCAGCACGGGACAGGTTAGTCAGGTCGATGGATCTGTGGCTTTTCTGTCATTCCAGTCTCCGCAGCAGGGACGAGGGACGAGACCTGCCCTGCCCCTCGCTCTCTGCCCAAACCTGCTCTCTCCAGTTCGACCGACTGTAACTCTGACAAGGGCCGTGCCCCTTGTGCCATCTCTCCCCAGCAGCAGGAAGGGAGCAGGCTCCAGCTGGATGTCTTTGGGACAGGGAATGCAGTGGAGACAAGGGAAAGACCTGAACAAACGAGGACAGAGATTTAAGGCAGCATCTGGTAGATCCGGCCGCTCTTGGGTGAATTGTGATCACCTCTCTCTTGCCTCCCACCGTGATTCGCTTTGCGGGCTGTGGATGTTGCTCCCTCCCTTCCACAAAGACAGACTGAAAGAGACGTACAGCTGTGAGGACCTGAAGGCAGAGCAAAATGACACGGACCTTTACACGGCAGTGTTGGAAGAAGGTGGGTGAGGCCGGTGCTGAGAAGGCAGGGTGGGCGACGGCAGCGGTTACCTGCGGCACGAGGGGGATTGAGATCAATCAGCGAAAGTAATTCTCTGCAAGGGCCCAGGAAGGTCAGCGACACTGTTTGTGAGCCTGTAGCACTTTGGTTTTGATTGGGAAAGACGGTGCAATTACAGCACCCGGTTTGTGAGATCAGCCTCCACTGAACGTCCGCAGCGGGCAGCAACCGAATCACAGCTTGTTGCTCTGCCGGCCGAGGTAGGACATCCACTCTTTGAGGGGAGGGCTCCCCATAGCGACCAGCTTTTTCAGAAAGGCACTGGGCCGTAGCTGAGGAACGTCAGGGTGGGCCTCAGAGTATTTCTGCAGTTTAGCCAGCACGCGAGGGAGCCCAACGGTGGAAGCGTAGAACATGGGGCCACCCCTGTGCCTGGGCCACCCGTAGCCATTGATGTAAATGACATCCAGGTGTTCTGGGCCTGACGCTATTCCCTCAGCCAGGATGTCAAACCCTTCATTGATGAGGGAAAACAAACACCGCTCCAGGATTTCTTCCTGGTCTATAAAGCGAGTCTTGATGCGATGGGTGTCTCTATACTGGGACAGAAAGTTGTGAAGCCACGGATCTGGCTTGGCTGTCCTGCCCCCGGCCTTCTCATACTGATACCAGCCTTCCCCAGTTTTCTGCCCGAACCTGCCGTTCTCACACAGCAGGTCAGGCAGCGGGCTGTAGCGATGGCCATGCCGCTGGCGGGCAGGTGTTCCTGGAGGTAGCGAGGGCCCAGTGAGGCCCTGGCCCTTTCGAGACCTCCAGCCCACATCCAGCCCAGCAAGATCAGACATTCGGAAAGGCCCTATCTTAAACCCAAAATCTTCAAGGACCTGGTCTACTGCTTCCGGTCCGCTTCCTTCCTCTACAAGGAAAACCGCCTGTTGTACGTACGGAAACATCATTCGATTCCCGACAAACCCAAAACAATTCCCTACCACCACTCCCACTTTCTTCAGCGCTTTGGCCAGCTGCATAGCAGTGGCAACGGCGCTGGGCGATGTCTGGTGGCCGTAGATTATTTCTAAGAGCCTCATCACATGAGCGGGGGAGAAGAAGTGTGTGCCAATGACCTGCTGTGGACGGCTCGTGGCAGAAGCTATTTCATCGATGTTCAGGGCCGATGTGTTTGTACACAGAAAGGCCCCTGGCTTGCAGATCTTCGAGAGCTTCTGGAATATTTCCTTCTTTAGCGCCATGTTCTCAAACACAGCCTCGATGACTAGATCGACGTCATGCAACGCATCGAAGTCCACAGTGAACTGGAGATGTGCAGGGTTATGGAAATCCAGGGTTTGGGCACCCGGCTCCATTTTCATAACCTCACGTTCCAAAAGGAGCATCACGGCTTTTCGTCCCGTGTTCAGATACTCCAGGTCCTGCTCCAGGGCCACCACAGGCACGTTGGCCTTGACCAGAGAAGTCACAATGCCTCGGCCCATCGTTCCCAGTCCTGAGGATAAAAGTGAGACAGAGACAAGGGACAGAAAATGTTACAGTTAATCACTTGACAGCAGCATTTTGTTTGTATCTCCAGGATAAAAGGTGGAAGCCCACGTAAAATGACTAGCGCACAGATAGAGACAAATAATTGAACACCGGGAAAAAGTGAATTCTCTCTTTCAGGGAACCTGAGTGTTTGAAAAGCAGTAGCATAACGGCAAGTTAATGTCCTCTCAAGCTCACAGAAGAGCAGCGGAACTCGCTCCAGTGCTCGCAGAACATCTGATTCACGTCTTCTCCCTGCAACGTTTTATACCTTGGGAAACCAGCATCACTTAAGAGTTCGAACCTCTCCGAGTCCTCCAACACAGGCCATTCCTAACTTCTGAAGATTCTCGAAGACACGGTCTTCCTTGGCCAGTCACACAGTTGAAGAGCGTGCCCAGAATTCACGTCACTGGGCAGCTATTCAAGTTGTATTTTTATTTCCAAGATGCACAGACGTGCTACTATCAGCTCATACTCCCTGGAACACCAGTGTAGAGATCACTGGCTTGATCCTCACCGTCCTTGTGAGCCTACCCTTCCACCACCCCTGCCCTCTAGTACACTCCCTGAAGCTACACACACACTTTCTGGTGATTCTCAACCCCACTATTTATCCTGCTGCCCCACGACGGAGGCTTTTTGGACTGAGTTACTACAAGCTACTACGAGAAGGCCAGCACAGTTTTACCAGCTTTAAAAGTGCGAAGCATCCGAAGGGGAGGATTATTAATATCCTAAATAAAGCAACAACCAAAGTGCAGGTTTGTTGTAATTCTGTAAAAACGACTTCTTTTTTAATCCCGGGTTTACAAATAAAAGTCAGATAAACAAATCGACAGGAACAAGTGGATTAAAAAAATTTGTCTAAAGCAGCTTTGTAAAGAGCTGAAATTACGTCATCATTTAAACAAGTCCCAACAACCAAGGTCAAACAGGGTAGTACGTTTTTCCTACGAGCTACACAACCTTGGTTGATTTCTGTCTGCCCTCAGCTTTTGTACACACAAGACATTTAAAACAGTCCCTGCTCAGCCACAAAAAGTTTTCACAGGCATCACTCCCTGGCAGGCTGCTTATAAACCGTTACACACCCAAGCAAATGCTGATGTTCCCTTCTAGGAAATTAGATGTGCTATTTCATAATCAAGTACTGCTAAAAACGGATTTGAAAATAAAACTAGAATAACATGAATCAGTTCTTAGCATTTCAGTGCCCATGGGTTGCTAACTGAGAAAAGCCAAACACAAACAGCTCCTCGGTCCTCAGAGGCTGTGGTAGCAGGTAGAGTGAGAGACACGTTTGTTTGTTTTTTCCCCCCTGTCTTTGGTGAGCTACAAGAACTGTTTTCTTCTCAGACAGTGCAGGAGGATAACCCACCACCTCAGGCACACTCACCAAGTCCAGCCCCTTCTTTAAGGGGACTTTTGACATCAAGCTTAAGTGTTTGCAACTCAACATAGCTCCCTCTTGAAGTCTCTTCCTTTCCCGAGTGGAGACCTGGGGTTTTTCCTTAGAATCCCCAAGCTCTACTAAAGAAATAACTCACCCATCCCAGGCCTTATTAACCTCCGTTCCTCTCAGCTTTAGTCTCATGACTGAAATCTTTGGAATTCTCCTGCAATATGAGCACACTGCTGCTTCCTCAGTCAAAACCTCTTCCACAAGGGGAGGTTCTCCAGCCTTCTTTTCAAGAGAAGTTCTGCGGCGGTGTCAGCCGATTCCCGTTTGCTTTCGTCCACACGTATTACGAGTACTCCCGTCTAGTTTTCAGCCATCCCATGACAGGCAGGCAAACGAGTACTTCACTTTCTAGGCTTATAGATAAGATACGAGCTTACCAAGCTTGTTTCTGACCTAGAAAAGCTGTCTCTCAACTTACTACATAACTCTTCAGTGAAATGATGTTTAATGAAGCTGGCAGAGAGAGTAATGAAAGCCGCAAGGGTTTTGTTACATTAGAGCTTGCACGACATGACTCCCCTGGAAATATTTTTCTAAAACTGGGCTATAAAATGAAGGGGAGATTTGGCTATCTAGCAGGAAAAGCAGCATTTTTTTGAGGACTCCCCTTAGCAGTTTTATAAAGCTGAGTGATCTTGGGGACGGATATATTAGAGCAGCAAAAAAAAATGGTAGGGAATCATTCTACACATCCCANCCTTCCTGTGTGATGTCATTTAGGTTCCTGCTCTGGCAGGGGGATTGGACTTGATGATCCTTTGAGGTCCCTTCCAATCCCTAACACTCTGTGATTCTGTGATTCTACTGGATGTCCCATTGTCTTCCCTCAAATCATGAAAAACTGACACAAGGGATGGTTTTCAGAGCTGTGTTACCATCCCTCANAACACGGCTAGGAACGACTCCGGGATTTCTACTGGATGTCCCGTTGTCTTCCCAGGGGACGGTTTTCAGAGCTGTGTTACCATCTCTCCTGCTGAAATCTGCTGAAGACTGAAATCTGCTTCAGGAAAAAGAACTGTGTCTAGCCATCTTTTGTTGTGAAATGTGGCTTTGACATGTAAATAAAACTGCACTGTAATTTCAGGCCAAATAGGGATATGACAAATCCATTTGCTGGGCAAGCTGAGTGAATAATGACTGTTAATTATTGATCTGTCACTTGAGGTACTTAGAATATGAAAAAAAAAAAACATGCAAAATTAATTGAAGGACTTTAAAACCAAATTTCAAAACAAATGCACTCAAAATATGTACAAAGCAACTCCTGTACAGTCACACACACTAGAGAAATCCACCTCAGTGAAAAATATTCTGAACTTTAATGAATATTTGGACTTTAAAATGCTGGGCAATGGAAATACTACTTTGTAAATCGGTAAAAATATGCAAAGATCGTTCCAGTTTTCCTGTTAAAAACAACATCCCATACCCTAAAGGTCCTCCGTGCCTACGGAAAAGGTACCCGAAGGAGGAGGAAGGCAGCGTGACCTTCTCAGTTGCTTCTCATCGTGCAGCAATAATGCAATGTGTGTTTAGTGTGTGAAGCAGCACGATGCTACTGGAAATGTCTGTTTCCAATCTCTATTGGAAAATGGGGTCTGCATGACTTCTGAGCATCCAAAATGGGTGCGACGTCTTGCTCTGGCTGCCCTCCTCTCTGCAGTAAAATAGAGAGGCTCTGGACCCCCTAGGTGAGCTCAATACTTACACGGATAAGCAGCACTATTTAAAAAAGGTGGCAGTCTCTCAAAAATAATCCCTAAGAGTTTTATTTCTGATGCTGCAAGAATGTATTTAAGATCAAGAATGTGAAATTATGAGATACTTTACAGCGTGGTCTGGCTGGAGAATGACTTTTTGTTACAGTAGCCTGAAAAAAAACAAACCCAGAATTGTGTTGGCATGCCCTGTGCCTGTCACTAACGGAATTGCAATTTCACTGATATCAAAAGGCAAAATAGGAGACAAACCTTCCAGAGGAAGGAGAAAAAGCACAGAGGGGTTGCAGAAAGAAGCGATGGAAAGCAGTGACAATATGGTGTGGGATTCAGCGCCAAAAAGAGGTGATCAATAACCTCCAGAACAGGAAAAGTCACTTATCAAATGAAGTATAACATGAACAACTGGACCGAACAAAGCAAGGTGTAACTGTGAGCTAGGGGGGCTCCACTGATTGAAGCAGTGACTCAGAAAAGGCATTAGGAGTCCTGGGAGGGGTCAAGGCCCTGAGGAGCTGTAATGACCCTGGGCAGCCACACCTGCAGACTTCACCCACATGTGCAGCCCATAGGCCTCGGGGCCCCACTAAAGCGCAGATCTAGGCCTTCAGTCCCTTCCTAAGCTCTGCTGGAGGAGTTCTGATGTCTTCCTGTGGCTGTGCCAGGCTATGGACACTGTTGATCCAGACCTCAGATTGGATTCCCGACTTTACTTCGGACCTACATCGCCACGTGAATTTTGGATGATCATCTGTACTTCTGGTAGGTCCTGGCCATGATCTCTGGGTCTGCCCTGCTTGCCTTGCTCAGGTAGTGTAAAAAAATTGATAGAGCTGTGGGTTGTGCTGCCATCCAGAGGAAGAAATGGGTTGATAGGAACTTGGTGAAGTTCAGCAAGGGGAAGTGCAAAGTCCTGCACCTGAGGAGGAATAGTCCTAAGCCCCAGTATATGCTGGGGCTGACTGGCTGGAAAGCAGCTGCTCAGAAAAGGATCTGGAGCTGCTGGTGGACACCAAGTTGACTACAGGCAGCAATATGACCTTGTAGCAAAGAAGGTTAATGGTATCTTGGGCTGCACTAGGAGGAGTTTTGCTGGCAGGTTGAGGGAGGTGATCCTTCTCTACTCAGCACTGGTGAGACTGGACCTGGAGTACTGTGTCCAGCTCTGGGCTCCCCAGCAGAAGAGTAATATGGAGCTATTGGAGTGAGTTCAGCGAAGGGCCACTAAGATGATTAGAGGACTGGAGTGTGTCTCGTGAGGAAAGGCTGAAAGACCTGTGGCCTCAGCTGAGAGAAGGCTTGGGGGGAATCCCACCAATGTCTATGAATACCTGAGGGGAAGGTGTAAAGGAGATGGACCTGGACTCTTTTCAGTGGCCACTGGTGACAGGACCAGAGGTAGTGGGCACAAACTGAAACATGGGAGGTTCCATCTGAACATAAGAAAACATTTTTTTTTTTTTTTTAACTGTGGGGGTGACAAAGCACTGGCACAGGTTGCCCAGGGAGGATGCAGAGTCTTCATCCTTGGAGATATTCAAAAGTTGTCTGGACATGGTCCTGGGCAACCAGCTCTAGGTGGCTCTGTCTGAACAGAGGGGCTGGACAAGATGACATTCAGAGGTGCTTTCCAGCCTCAAAGATTCTGTGGTTCTGGCCCCCTGGGAGGTGTTATTGCCATTGGCCCCCTCTCCCTGGGGTGCAGCTGCTCCCTGCCTGTAGATAACTAGCAGGATGTGTTGAACACAGCTAATAGGAAAGTTTGCTCCTACCTTGAGCACACTAAGTAGGAGCAAGGAAAAAAACATCTTAGCACCTGGTCTTAGCATAATTACTCCTGGAATACTGTTCCCACTTTGGCTGTGAGTGCTTTACGAAGTATTGAAAAATTAGGGGATGTTCAGAGTCACGAAAATGAGGCTGAAGGAAAAGTATCTTAGTTTTATTCTGCGAAAAATACGAGTTAACCTGAGCACTGTCCGTAACCAGCCACAAAAACACTCACACTTGTGGGTAGAAGTTGGGGCAATTTAGTCCAGAATTCAGAAACCTGTCTGGAGATGAGATGCAAATACATAATCCGAGAGAGAGAGACGTGTATGATACAGATTATGTTTCTACTAGAAACTTTCCAACAGAAATTGCATTTGTCCTTAAAATTCCCTCCAGCTCAGTTACAGTGCCCAAATAAGCAGATCAGATCTAAACAGCCCTTCTGGCTGAACTGTCACTGCGATTGGGACTTTGCAAGCGTATTATTCTGGCACTATTTATGAGTACGTAGCAAAGTACTTTCAGTGTAGTCACCTCATCATTCCCACCAAGCTTCACGTGGCAGAACTGACCTGTCTGGGACTGCACGTGTCCAAAGCACGGCGCTCTTCAAGTCCTGCGATACACTTGGCAATAATTCCTGCCTCTTTCTTTCCCTGAATGCTGTAACAACCATGGATTCTCTTCACAAGGTTTGTGGACCAACGTTTGAAAATTATTTTCATTAAAAATATGGCATGGCAGCTAATGAAGAGAAGGGAAGTTCCAAAACCAACATTGTTTCTGTGGTCTGAAATGAGCTTTTTGGGGAGCTCATACTGCAAAGCACGAGAGGCCCGGGAAGCACCCAGGGAAGAGCGGTGTTGATCTGGTGAGCATTCTCTGAAATAGAATGGATGTTTTCCAAGTGCTCCATTACTTGTCTAACCATTTTTTTGAGTGCTACTATCAACAGACAGAGCTGAGAGATTTTTTTTTTTTTTTAAAATCTCAGCAGCGCATCAAACGTTTTATTTAAATTGCTCTTATAAAAAATTAATGAAAGCATTATCTTGCTGGGCTACAAAATGGCAGGAGTGGATCCCAGTGAGATGAAATCTTCTTAAAATACAGCTGTCAAAACATTTTTATATTAATATATCCCTGGGTGAATCTGTGCACATGCACTTGCAGTACAGAACTAGACCAGGAGGAGGAGAATTTCATGCAAACCTGCTTAGAAGGTGGAACAAAGCCAGGATTCGACACCGCAGTATTTAAAAGAGAACAGACTACTTACAGACCGCAGAGGAAGCATCTCGGAAATGAGAGGAAGTTATTCTTCCAAGGAAAGAGGTGGCATCAAGTAACAATTTAGTGGGAATGTGACTTGCCATCTGAATTTCTGAGCTTACCAACGCAGTGACAACTCGACTCCTTGCGCATCACCGGTGGATTGGGGTACCTGGGCCAGTGACTCTGGCAAGGGATTGCTAAGGAATCCCACCTCAGCCTGCTGCCATGAGGGGAGCCCACTTACACTCATCCCACTCCAGTTCTGTCGTCAGCTGCACAGTCAGCAACCACAACAGCTTTTTCATTCCCTTACCTATCACGGCCGCTTTGCGGATGGGCTGCGGGGAAGCGCTTTTCCACGAAGCTCCGCTGGCTGTTGTCCACTTCTGCACCGCTCTCTCTGCGAAGAAAGCGTACTGCAGTGCTTGGGCCTGGCCTGAAGTCAGCAGGACCCGAAATAGCTCTTGCTCCTTCCGGACTCCATCTGCAAAGGGCTGCTCTGTGGCGGCTTTGACTGCCTGGAAGCACAGCTCCGGAGCCAGGAATCCACGGGCCTGTTTCTTCACCTTCACGAGAGCCTCACTCAGAAACGCTTCCATGTTGGGCAGTTTTGGAACTGGCTTCAAGCTGAGCCTGCGAGGTGCCAACGGCTGGCCTGGGGGTAGGAAAAAATGGAGTTACAGGACAAAGCATCCACATCTGGAAGACTACAGATTTTCACCCCTTTCTACGCAGACTGCAAGTGCAGTCTATTTTTTTTTTTCCTCCTAAGATCACTGCTTTAGGGCTTGCACGGCACAGTGATCTGTGCCTAGAACTAAAGTGTCTGACATTTCTATTTCGCTTTCCGTTTGCTCTGACAATTACAATTTTTCAAGTCCCTTCTTAGACTTCAAAAGAGCAAGATTTCAGTTTCAAAGATGTAATTTTCTCCCTCCTTCTCTAAGCTACTCAAAGCACCTTGACTTCTCCAGTTCTCCTGCTCCACAGTCTCAGCTGTCACATTCATAAGCTTCAGTACTAAAAGTCTCCTCCAGTATTGTTCAGTACTCGGTGCCCAATGGACTTTGCTAGCCAGATGTGTTCCAGCCTGAGCCCCGAAGCAGAAATTTATGAGAGACTGGGAAATACACCCTGACTTCAATTCTTTCCTGACAGCAGGAATCCCTCTCTTCTCCTTGGGACGAACCAAGAGGATGGCTCACGCAGCATGAGTTGGGGAGGAAATGAATAAGAAGGGAAAGTTCATGCTCCTGTGTCAGCAAGGGGTGAATCGGGCAGCCACACAAACACATGAGGCTCATTACAGACAGAGGTTGCTATGGTAACACCTAGAAAGGCCTTTAATTGAGAGAACTTAGTTACATTTCAGATGCCAAAATCCTCTCCATCCTCTTCAGAAGTACAAACCTTGGTGCCTGCCAGGAGATCTCTGATCTGGCCATACTCAGGCTGTTCCTATGCCCTTAAGGGCAGCTTCCCTCCCTAAAGACGGTGGAGGAACAAGATCAGAAATTCAGGACGTATTTCCTTAACATTCCAACCTTTTCACAAACATCCTTTTGTCATCATAGCCACATCCAGATCAGTAACTGACCGTGCAGCAATGCTACTGCGCTGACAGCCGCAGTGCTGTTCCCAGAAGCCCCCAAAGGACTGCCACCAAAGCTGGATGGTGGGTGAGCCCCCTCTCATGAGCACCTTACGCTGAGCAGCTCTCTGGTATAGTCTCATTGCCCTAGCTTCTCTTCTGAGCCCTGCCACAGGAGCATGCTTCCTTCCAAGCTGGCACATTGCATCCAGCTCCCCTTTTTCTTCCTGTTGTTCGAGTTAGGAAAGTGCTGGTGCATCAGCAGAAGACTCAGGAGCAGGAAACTACACACAGGCTGCTGAAGAGCAGAAAGAATGCTAGCACTACCATCAAGGTTTCCCAAAGATGTTTGGACTCCAGCTCTCCTTCCAAGCCTAAGCAATGTTTAAGGGAAACAGAAATACGAGTTTCCAGGAGGAGTTAAGATGGACATTTCTAAAATAATGGTCACCAGAGCTCAGGCTTTTTAATCAAGCCTTTTAGAGAACACAAGAAGATGAATACTCACTACTTAAGTAGCTTCTCCTGTAATCAGAGTTCATAAAAAATATGTTTTCACATTGACAGTGAATATAGTTTGTATCTGCCACTATTAACTTAGTCAGGATAATGTTCCTTTATTTCGAAATAATTCTTTTTCTCCCCTAAATGTATGTTTTTAACCCAGAAATTCTCTTCATCCACAGTCCTTTATTTAGGACTTGAACAGTGGGTTTCATTTCATCACAAGAGGAAACCTCAGGTTTGTCCCAGAAAACAGATCTGATGGCTGGAAGGCCACTTAAGACTGGGCAGAATAAAGGCCTTCATATGACATCTCTGATGGAGAAAGGACTGGTAAATAAGGAATACTATTGGGAGCCTTTAAGCTTGGTCTTCAGATAGCAAACAGCACTTGCAAGCACAAATACCGATGGGGGTAAAAAAGAAAAGTATCTCTCCTCAGGGTCCTGTAATAAAAACTCTTATTTAGCTCTAAGCTAAATAGGTTTTGCTAAGTATTTCTCCAGCATCTCCACGCAGTGCCTTTTGCTTCTGCAACGCCAATAACAATCAAGGGCATATTCAGGAACAGGAAAAAGTGATCTGAATCCAAACCTGCGACGCTTGCGGCTTGATTTCCCAAATCAAAGCAGCAAGAACATAACGAACAGTATCAGACATCAGTGCTGCAGGGAAAAGCCTCATCTGTGCCCAGGAGCTAGTAGAGATACCTGCTTCGCTTCACCAGGGTTTGTAGTCCAAGTGGCACAAAGGACAAGGTAAAGTCTGTAACATTTCTATCAGCAAAAGCAGCATGCAAGCATGCAGTATCAAATATTGTGCTATTTAAAGAAAAAAAACAACAAACAACTCATCCCAGAGATGTAAATAAGGGGATATGACAGGAATCCAGCTGCAATAGGCAGGGCTAGCCTACCAGTCTTCTGGGTGCAGTGAAACTGCTTGTGAATTCCTGAGAAACAGCTAGAACTGGACGCCTGCTCCTCAGGCTTGCAGTGGGGCTCAGACCTGCCAGAGACACGGCCAGTTCATGGCAGAGCTTTCACTGCTCTTTTCTGGTTGTGTCAAAGGGCAGACTTTGCTAGGCCTTCCACCTCAAGAAGGTGGCAGCCAGAATCATGAGCCCTGGAGAGAGATTCTAATGTGTTAGCGCATCGTCTGGGGGAAGATGTACAAAAGGCCCTTGCAACTGTAACTGAAAACCTTTCTCCAACAGTCCCCATTTAAATCCTGCAATTATCTACCAGCGCTATCTGTTACTCCTTTGGGTTTTACGAGACCCAGCAGAAACACATCCTTCCTCCACATCTACTCCTCCTGGCTTACAGTCAAGAAACTCATAATCATCTTTCCACGCAGGGTTTAATACCCACGGGGCCTGAGCTAAGTCTAAATGGAAGCGATTTTCCTTGGCTCTTTGGTGCAAGCCATCGAGACGTTTGTGCTCTGAGAAGCTGCTAAGGGTCAATCAGCAGATGTGGTCAGCAAGCAAGGGATGATTACAGATGAGGGAGTGTGCTGTGCAGAGGATCAGTAGCCATTTTCTCCTCCAGCTGAGGAAGGCTCCAGCGGGCCAGCAAGAGGTGGGCAGTATGAACTGCAAGCCGCTGCTGCCTCCCCACAAGCAATGACAGCCCTTTTTCAATTTTCTGTTGCCATCAGGTGGACAAATTCTGTAATGCAGCTCTGAATGAGTGCGGTGATTGTCGAGCACATTTAATGAAGGAACATTCTCCTTGTCTCCAAAGATTTCGCTCCTGTCTATTCCTTTTTGAAAAAAAAACAAACAACCGCCTTCAAAAGTGAAGATGCTTTGTTTTGCCATGATGAAGGCTGGGAACGTATGTTTGCTTTCTACCTGCAATATATAATCTCTGCTTTTCAATGAAAAATTTAACTGGGAACCAGTAATTGTTTCTGTGTGTTCCTATAACCACTTATTCAGACCTTCATCCTTCTGAAGGTGTTCTTCGTTAGGAATAATCCATGAATATGTATTGATGAAGATGCTTTCCCAACATACCTACCATAAAGGTAGCTCTGTCAACTGCACGTTGGGACAATAATCAAGGGCACTTGCTTCAGTAAGGCCAGGCATTTGAGACTGATCTCTTCCCATGAGATACTGCAGCTTCCATGCTGAGAAAGCTTTAGAAGAAAATAATTTCTGAATTGATTCTTTGAGACTTATCGTGCAGTACAGCCTTCCCAGGAATAGAAATTCTATCAGTGACAAACTATTTAGCCAAACTGCTCTCTAAGAAGCCAGTAGTTGTTTCTCCGGTTTTATTATCTGAAAAATGCTCACTGAAAATAGAACTCGATGTGAACAAAAACTAGATCAGCTATGCAAGGCTCTCATCTCTTTTGCAGCCCTGAGTTAGTGCCTGATGTAGTGAAGTAAAAGCGCTGGTTTGCCTTTGCGTGGCAGGAGAATTATAGTAACTTTAGGCAAGGGCCCAAGCCAAGAATGACTCAAAAGGAACAGAGGGACTCTGGGTACACTGTTCTTTCAAATTATTGGGTAACCTGAGGCTAAATGGTGCATCTAAACTTTTCATGGTCTTCTGCAAGTTCTAATGAGAAGTTTTTCAAGCAGGAAATAAATAAAGATTAGCTGACTTGTCAGTATTTTCAGTGTTAGAGCAGACACTTAAATGCCAGTAAAACTGCTGGAAAGAGTCTGAAAGCATTTTTAAAGTCCTGTTGGAGTTGGTGTATAGCGTGATGTGAAACATCTTCAATGACATCACTTGTTTTCTACTTGGTAAGTAGATAAGCTTGGTAAGCAATAAACATAGAAAAATCTACCACTAGTAATGAGTATGACTGGGACAGGTTACCTGATGGACATCCAGCTAGGCTCCTTGTATGTTTATACAATTCTAAAAAAAAAAATATTTCTTGGTAGCGACAACTTGCAATGAAGATGAAGCTAAAGAAGAGGAATTTGCCAGTAGTAGTAGTGGAGATGAGTTCCAGGGAGCAAGTTACACTGAGAAATAGTGGTGTGCTCAGGGATTCATTCCTGAGGTTCTCCCCTAACTAAGGTCAAGTTGACTTTCACAACTGTCAACCACTGCACAATGTCCGTCATACAAGAAATAAGCACAGAAATATTTAAATTTCACCCAACTTCACACAGCGTTTGTTGAAATCAAGAATGCTGGTTTCCCACTTCTAGCAATGGATCTATCAGTCATTTTCTGATACGCTTCTGCTCTCATCAGTACTGGTATAGATCTTATGTAGGGCATCATTCAGGAGCCCAGAGGGTACATCAGAGGGAACACTGTTCGTTGGGTTAATTTGACACTGACACCGATCTTTAAGAACAGCCCAGTCATGGAACAATCTTAAAACTATGGAGCACTGTCATCTAGTACAAAGCTTAGGCTGCTTCAACTTCTAGCAGAGAAGAAAGGGCCTTGTTTGTGGTGAAGAGAACTTCAGGAGCAAAAGCAACAGCCCAGTGTGGAAAAGCATTGCCTATAAAGGCCACGTGATCAAAGCAGAAAGGTTGGTTTGTTTTTTTTTTTTGCTTCCTTTTGTGCACCTCATTGTGGCAGAGCTCCAGGTGAAATTCTGATGGAAGTCAACGGTCTGTTTCCAAAAGTACACGATGGTTAAGAGTGGAAAAATATCTATTTTCTCTCAAGGCGATGCTCCTCATGCTGCGCAAGGAACGTTCCTCTTCCTGTGTTAACTCTACTGAATTAGATTTTCTTATTTCTAAGGTGGCAAAAAAAAAAAATCTCCTCACATCCCTCCCTTCTCCACAAATCATTTTGTTACACAGCAGCTAAAGGATCAGAGACAGAGTCACTTGCAGACTCCCGGATCATAAGCTGGGCTGAAGATGTGCGAGCCCCTCCACTAGCGGGAGAAAGTTATTTTTGATCAGCCATTAGCGATGGTGCAAATACCAGCTGTTGTCCAAAACTATAAATGGAAGGAGTACATACTCCCCAAAATCAGTGGAGTGCAGCAGCCCAGAGGAGCACGTGAGTTTGGGTATATAATTAAGAAGCAGGAGGACTTGATATGTATCTGCTCTCTGAATCCTCACTTCAGTTTCTGCAGCTGCCCAGCATCTGAATTTTTCACTTCAGACAACAGAAAACAAATTCTGCAATTAATTCTGTCTTATATAGATGCCAAAACTCAGTGAATGGAGCATGTAAATTGGAACAAACTGGTGGGCTTTGTTCTGACTCTCTCCATCTCTGAAACATCACCAATTATTTCTTGGCATTGCTACAGCTCTTTCCTCACCAATCACTTTCTTTGCCAAGCAAATTGCTGCCTCAACTGTGTTTTCTTCCACAACTTCATCAACCAAGCCCAGCTTCAGTGCTTCCGTTGCTGGAATGTGTCTTCCTGTGACAAAAAGAGAAATAAGATGACTACAGTGGGGCATGATGGCCAATTTCATTCTTTTCCATCTGATCAAATGCCTTGTGTGTAGCTGGCTTCAAATATGAGATGTTCATTATCAGGGACATAAAATGCATTGCCAACTACGTGCCTCAGAAGGACGTTATGTCCCTTTCTTAGCCCATCATTAGTGGAAGAAAGCTGATTTTCAACCCAAGCAGCTACACAGGTAGAAGAAATTCATGCTTCTTAGACCAAGCTGGTGGCATGACTCAATGTATATTCTTCCATACAGAACAAGGCCAAGGCACAGGACTTTACCTGTAGTGATTATATCCAGAGCTGCCGGCACCCCAATTAGTCTGGGTAGTCGCTGAGTGCCTTCAGCACCTGGAAGTAACCCAAGGGTGACCTCTGGTAAACCCATCCGTGCCTAAAATGAAGTCAAATTCAACAACAATTCTGATTAGAAAGAGTGCTAATTACAAACTGAGCAGCATAAAGACAAGCAGACCTGATTCACAACGTTGTTCCTCTAGGATGCCTCGAGGCTTCTACATGGAAACTCCATCCTCGCTTTTCGCTACGTAAGGCATTTAAGACAAAAACTCACTCAACCATTTCAAGAACTTGTGGACAAATGCACAGGAAAAACATCACCTTTCAGTGGGTCTATGTGTGCTAGCACAGCCCTGGAGGAGAGCTGTGGGACCAGGAGCAGCCCCCAGGTTGATGTGTCAATTAATGTCCTTAAGCAGTTGTTACCAAATGCTGCAGGGCACTCTATGACTTAACTGTTACCTCCCTGCTCTAATTCTTGGAAGTTCAGTAAAGGAAAATCGGTACTGAACTCTTCCCTAATCTTCCTTCAAATGAGTTTCCTTCCAATGGCTCTTTGTACATTTGACATTTGGTAGGGTTATGGCAGAGAAGCCAGGGGCAACTGGAAGGGGAGTCTTGTCTTCGCTTAAAAATCTATAGATTTTGTTGCCTTGTTTTAAAAAAACACATTTCCCATTGAGATCTTAAGAGATTTGGAGTCACTTTAAGACCACCCACTGCAGAAGGGAGGGGATCATCCTATTAGTGAAGAGTCTACACAAGGAGACCAGGTTCTGCTAAAAAGTAGTTCAGCATTCCTGAATATTGACGGAGGAGATTCAAGAAAAAAAATGAATCACTTCTTGAAAGACTCCTGAAGCTGTCTTCCAGAGCTCGTGCTCCTTGAGGATCCAGATCTTCCCCAGGATCATGGGGAAGCAAACCATGCTCCATGCTAGCTGAGCTTCAGCTATCTATTGAAACTGGGGCACTAGCAGAAAGAAAAGATGTGTAAAATGCATAGGGCTTGGTGGAGAGAAAAAAAAAAAAGTAAGTATGAGTAGGTCACACTACATGAGGCAGTAAGACACAGCCATCTACATCAGAATACAGGTAATGACTACTGAGACCCATGGCAAATTACCACTCAGTTACTGCAGTTTCTAAGCAGCCTCTTATTCTACTAGTTACAAATCAGAAATGACTTCCAATTAGTTATTTAGTAAGACTCATGAAAGCACAGAAAGGGCGGTGTAGCTGAAGAATGTCTGAGCATGCAGACTTTGTCCTGGAGGTATAAAGGCCTCCTTCTCTGGGCAGGTGATCCCAGGAAAGACACGATGTCTTCACTGCTCTTCAGGAGCAGCCTCCCACCCTGTCCATGGTCATATGTACATGGTTCCTGATGCCTTCATCAGCTTCTCTAGTTCACAGCACGTGTTACCTTCACGTGTGCAATCCGATAGTGACAGCCCAGTGCTACCTCCAGGCCTCCTCCCAAGGCAATGCCTTCAATGGCAGCCACCACAGGCTTCTCGCTCCTTTCTATCAGAGAGACGATGGGACCCAAGCCAATGCCACGTCTCTTTGGAGAAGAAAATCCTTGAATGTCGGCTCCTGAGTTGGCATAAAGAAATGAAGATGAATTAATGAGCAAGGCAGCGACTGGAGCGATCCTTCCCTCTGTGCCACTGAACATGGCAGCTCAAAGATGATCAAGTTCTTGCAAAGCATGCTGCTGGCAGGAGAGTGGTTAATAGGCCCCTTTTTGGGACCACCTGGCTCCTTGAGCCTATTCAGAGTTCAGGAGAAGGCTAAGTACAAAAATACATAGCAACTCTAATGATTGTGCACTTACTACAGAAATTTGCGGCCATTCTTGATGTAATAAAAAAAAAAGTTGAGTCTGGAATAGTCAAGTGCAAGTTACTAAAAAGAAGCAATGTAGAGCTCTACAGGAATTCCCTAACTTCCCAGGTTTCTATAGCTGGAGAAGGTCTGTTAGTCACCACTACCCCACCCCACGTCTGTTTCCTATGCTGGACCAGTTGATGGCCCAGAGATTTTATACAAACAGAGCTATGGAGAGTAAAGAGGCACCAGTACATAAGGGAGATGAGCAGCTGTCCTTCATTTCAGCATGAACATCCCATCTTCTCTCTGGCCTGGACAGACCAGCTTGTTTTGTGTATCTCCATGTCAATTGTGGCACAGCAGAATAGAAAAAGCTCACTGTCTTGTGGCCATTTCCAGACAAATCAGGACTTTTATCAGCCGTGTTATGAGGCAGAGAATCTTCAGATATGGTGGGTGGAAAGTATTTCCCCTTTTTCTTAGGCTGTGTTTGATGAAAAATGTCTTACCTGCACTGAACTTCCCATTTTCACCACAAATCATAACAGCTTTCACTGAAGGATCTGCATCTGCTCTCTTCAGTCCATCCTCTAACGCCTGGAGAACTGTCAAACTGAAATAAGTTAGAGAGTCAGTGAGTAATAATCAACTACATTGCCCTTCCAAGAGGTCTGTGTTAGAAACGCCAAGTGAAAACAAGCAGTGTGTCCAAGCAGGTCTCTCCCCTACCGTGTCTCCTGCCACAGCCACTCCTGGTGAATCCTTTCTCCCTTTTACTTCAAGGGCAAGGACCAAAATCCAACAAGCTTATGGCTACTGAGCTGCCATTCCCTTCCTGGAGAGTCGTGTTCTGGCTGTGACATCACTGTTTCCAAAGCAAGTGGTGCAGGAAAATGTTCTTTTGAAAATGTCTTTTATGAATTAAACATTCAGATTTTTCAAGAAAACAGTTTAGCATAATTTAAAAGTAATTGATGCTAAACCACTATCTAAGAACTTTTCAAAAGGGAAAGGAGCTCCAGGGATAAAAATCTATCTTGCAAACACCTGACAGAATTGGTGCCGTGCTGACAATTATAATGCTTTCACCTTGCCAAGATCTGTGTATAGGTCCAGACTTGAACTTGGGCAGGATCCTGCCCAAGTGAGTTTGAGCCCAAAACACTACACAGAATATCTTCTTTTGTCTCATCTGAACATATCTCCACCGACACAAGCAGTAAATGTGGTCAGCAAAGAATTAACGAAGAACTTCAAAGTGGAGCAGTGAAAGTATAAATAGTATTTTTACAAATCAGGTATTTTTAAAATCTGAGCTGGCTGTATGTCCACGTCACATTTGAGGCTTAAAAACAAATTTATATATGTGTGTGTGGACATGGGCAGTACAGTCTGGTTTAGGAGACAGTGACAACAAAGATGATGGTAGCTAAAAACAGAAGTATTAACACCTAACACTTTATTAATAGAAATATTAACAGAAATTTTGGCTATTTATAATTGAGATACCAACATATATTCATATACACATGCTTGTGTCAGTGTATACATTGTGAGAGAGACTGTTGCGTGTGCACGTGTGTATTTATACATATACACTACACACGTAGATATGCCTCTGATTCAGAAGATCTGAGCCACAAGCAGCTGAGGCTGGAGGAATACTATGGCCATCTCCACACATTCATTTCAGCGTCCCTTATAGACCTGCTGTCTGTGAGTCCTCCTGATCCCTTCCTGATTTTGCTGATCCATCTGCCTCCACAGGCTCCTGCGGCAGCGAGCTCTGTATTAGCTGTTTCAAAACAATCTCCTACTAGTTTAATCAAATTCCCCCAGTTCAACTGTTTCACGACTTGGTAAAGGGTTATGCCCTTAATTTATTTCCTTTCTTTATGATTTTGTTAAACCTTGACCTTATTCTTCCACAGGTTTTTCCTCCCCAGACTGATGACGCTCAGCTTTTCCAATCCACTTTTTTTAACGCAGTGCATCATCCCTTGGATTAGTTTGGTTGTCCCTTTCTGGACTGTCCCTATATCCTCCTGCAAATGCAAAATCCAGAACTACACACAACAATCAAGTTGCTTTATACAGGAGAAAGGGGATGCCCTCTGCCCTCTGCCCTCTTCTCAACATACATCCTGATGGCACTTAATATTTCGCGTGCTTTTCGGGCTGCCCCAGCACATTGACCCGATGATTTCACAGCACTACCAAAGGTGAGGAACCCCTCCCTGAGCTGTAACCGCCAGTTTTGAGCTCGGCGTCCTGTAAGCTTGTACTGGGTTATATTTTTCATTTAAAGAACTTTTTGCTATTGTTGCTAGCATGCCTTGACCCACCCTCTATATTTTTCTGTTAGTCTTAATTTCCAGTTTACATCTCTCCTGTCATGTTTTACAGGGTTTCTTGTTCTCTGCATTTGAGTAAGCTTCCCGCTTCTTAAAAACATCAAACTTTTCCCTTAGTCTTCTTAGTGTTTTCACCAAGCCATGTAGGGCTTTTACTGGATCACTTGTGGCTCAACAGCTTCTAGTAAACTTAAGAAATCAAAAATTCCAAATCCAAACAACAACTATCAGGCCTTCGCCCTTGTTTGCGGGCTTCTTGTCTTCTGGATAGCTTCTCGCAGCAGTTTTGTTTGAACTAACTGCTGAGTATTTACATAATTCCCTTCTTGAAACTGAGTCCTCGGGTGCTGGATTTACCTGGTCTGCTCTCTTTTACCTCAGTGTCAGATCCAGCTGTGTAGTGGTTGCTGTCACACAGCAGCTTAGACAGTCATGCACAGAAATTATGGCCAAACCCCCAAATGACACCTTTTTCTGTGGAGTTATAGAATAGCTGGTTTAGGAAGCAGACAGTGCATCCCAGGATTTTCTCTCTACATTTCATCCTGATGAGGTGCTGATCCAGAGGTAATCGCACTCTCCTATCATTGCTACCTATCCGAAGTGGCAGCTTCTCTAATCTCCTTTACATTTTCTGTTCGTTATGCTGATCAGGAGCCAGAAGGACAGTCCTAGCAGCCAGGGAGAGGTTTTTTCCACTCATAACCATTACACTGTTATGCTTTACATAATCCCACGCATACATTCCCCTTCCCCATGTCCTACTTGATCATCCCTGGAGCTTTTCTGGACTTGTCAGCTCAAAAGTTAAAATACTCTTCCACATCCTTCTTAATTTTCAGTGCCAGCAGCCTGCCTCTGCTAATAAGGTGTGGATGGTCCTTTCTCTTGCAAGTTTTGTCTGTTTGTTCCCCTAAAGCTTCCCTTTTTTTCCATATCTAAGTCCTTTCTCTCTATGCCATGGTCTCATAAATGCAGGTCTCTGAATACTAAACTTCTGCAAATCAGGAAAAAAACAAAGAACCAAATCAAAATTGGCACATGCCACCTCTGCTGGGGGAAAGAAAGATTAGCTTGAAGGGGAGTCCGTGTGGGGGAGACAAATTTACTGGGAGGATCACAAGTCAGCGTACATTCCTTAGGAAAGTGCTGCCCAGGATAGCGCACGGTGTCACAGGAGAAAGCAAATTCCTACCTGCCGGTGGCTTCTAAAGTGCTAATGGCCAGTGTGACGGCCTGGGAGCTGGCCTAACAGCACCGAGTGCCACATATAATGGGGAGAGAAGGATGAGGCTGGAGCAGAGCAGGAAAAACCCCACCAGCCTTGTGAAAAGCATCTGTGCCTGCTGTGAAATTAAATTTTCAAGATTGCAGGCAATAGCTCCTGTCTGTAACTTCCCCTGCCTGCTGTCACCCAGGTAGTCAAACATTTCCAACGGCAGTCACGAACCTGCTCCCCTGTGGTCCAGTACGTAGAGCATGCAGAAGCAGAAGGAGCACAAGAGGACCAGAGTGCGCTCTACCTTTCCTAACTATAGCCAGGTCTCAGCTAAAAACCACCCGATGGCAAGTATGAGATAATTACGGACCCCTTCTAAAAGAGAATCCCTGACATGCAAGCAAAGGCCACAGGCACTTCTCAAGCTAAAGTTTCATGGCAGCTTAACTGACTTAAATCCACGTTGTGCCGGTTCCCATCCTTCCCCACCTACTCCTACTCTGTCCCTTGTGCCAGCGGCTCTTCTTGTGCAATTGCCCAAGGAGCTAACACAGTGAGCTAAGCTGGCTGAAAAACAACCCAAACCAACCCCCCAACTGGTGTTTAGTCACATCTGCACTCCGAGCTGGCTCGCTGCCAGTCACAGGAGCACCAGCGCTAGTGGAGGGGCTGTGAGGAACCGTGGCCAGGATCACAACAGTCCCATCTCAGGTTGTGCTATCGAGCTCACCACAGGGACTGAGCCTGCGTGGGTGAAGTAAGTACTCGGGTGTCTCAGCAGCCTTTGTGCTGCGGGGCTGTCAGAAGATAAAAGTGTGGGCAGCACAATATAGGGGTGAGGGAGCACTCAATGGAAACTGCCTTTTTAATGGATCTGAAGTCTGCCAGCATCTTCTTTCTCTCTGCCCGGGCTGGAGGACAGAATCATGACCACACCATCTGTTACCCTTGGTTTGTCAGAACTGCACCTTGCAGTGAGGGCACTGAGGGGCAAAGAGTAAAGGGCAGTAGCAGCAGAAATCTGTCCTGAAGAGGCTGTTGCGCAGGTGCTGTTCAAATGAAGGTAACTTGGGGTTTTCTTAAGGACTTCTCAAAAGGGGCAGAGTTAAGGTTCCTTAAGCACGTATCTTTAGCTCTGTGTTTTGTACTTTTCATGGTAAGGATGGAAAGTTCAGTGCGGGCGCAGCCTAAAAGTATTCTTAGGCTGGTCTTGGGCACAGAAGGTCCAACGGATGTCTTGCAGCTTGCAGTTCTGTAAGTCCTACGTGTCTAGTTCATCTAATCTCAGCAAGTCACTCATCTAGTTCCTTTTCTCATGAAAATTACCTGGGCAGGTGAAAATTATCTTACTCCGTTATCTTCCCGCACTTTTAAAAGTGCTGCAACAAAAGAGCAGCATTGCCACTTACTGCAGAGTAAAGCAGCTTGCTGCAGAAGGTTGTATTTCCTACTCACACTCTTACTTGTCCCTTTCACCTTCTTTTTAACAAACCTGCTGCTTTACAAGTCGAGTGTAACTGCCTTGGATTTTTCTGGCTTGTGAATATACACTGAACAGACACTATGGTCACTGTTACAGAGACAGCTCTTTAAAAAGGGTCTATCTGCTACTTGAAACTAAAATACACATAACAAATTATTTAAAGCCAAAACCCACGTACATCCTTTTCAAAACACGCGATCTACAGTTTGGTGTTTGACTCTGTTTTTCACTGCCTTGTGTTTGAGATTACCTGGGGCTCTCTTGACCAAGATCGGTATTTAGAGGTCAATTCCTTACTCCTTTTTAAAAAGCAAACGAACTGCCTTTGCTTCTGACAGCCCAGGCCGTGGTTTAACGCCAGTGCCAGCTCCTCTTGTTAAACCACGGCTGCTATCTACAAAGCCCTTTGCCCTAACCCCTGTGCTCACTTGGAGAGCGCAGGGACTTGCCAAGGGAGTACCGTGTGGCGTGTGTGGGGCGGGCAACTGAACCAGTAACAAATCTGAGCAGAAAAGCTGGTTGTCATCTATCAGCTCTGAAGGAACCCCAGGATGAAACGGCTGAACTTAATGCTACTGTGCAGTTTCTTGCTGGAAACATCGAGATGCTTAAAACTGGAAGGTGACGAGAAATACGCAAAGTTTTTAAACAGCTTCCAGGGGAGACCTCAGCAAGTACAGACTGATGACCCTGACAACTCTCCTGCGACAAAAAAAAACAAAAACAGAACGACTAGAAATTATAATAAAGAGCAGAAGTCATGGCAAAGTTCAGCACGTCCCTTGCAAAGGGAGCAAGCGCTCTCTGAAGGAGCCGTCCGGACTCCCGCAGGTACCCGAACGGCGTTCGGAGAAGCCCCTCGGGAAAGACTCTCCCGGGGCTGCCCACCCCGGGACCAGGAGGGGCCTCGCACGGCCACGGAGAGCAGGTAAATGAGGTGAAAAGGCAGGAGGAAATCAGAGCATCTCTCACGCCGCTCGCCAAGGGCGGGCGAGAGCCAGGGCCCG
>VWZK01002280.1:0-31272 GCA_013396935.1 Baryphthengus martii | reverse complement strand
TGCTGGCCCCGGGCCCGCGGCCTGGGCTGCCCCGAAACGCGGGGGCGCGGTGGCTCTGCCTGGATTTAACGTGCGCTTCCCGTCAGGTTATGGATACTCGGTCTCCCCGGGCGTTATTTTACCGCCAGCCGCTCCGCTGAGCGCGGCGATAGCAGCGGTATCCAAGCCCTGCGCGGTGTTGTGGCTGGATGGTGTGCTCATGGAAAGCGTCTTAGGAAACAAGGCTGAGGGAACTGGGTCTCTATAGCTTGGAGGAGACTGAGGGGGGACCTCAGGAATGTTTATAAATATGGAAAGGACGAGGGTCAGGAGAACGGAGCCAGGCTCTTCTCGGTGATGTCCAATGACAGGACAAGGGGCAACGGGTGCAAACTGGAGCAGAGGAGGTTCCAGGTAAATGTAAGGAAAATCTTATTCACAGTGAGGGTGGCAGAGCCTGGAACAGACTGCCCAGAGAGGTTGTGGAGTCTCCTTCTCTGGAGACATTCAAAACCCGCCTGGATGCATTGCCTGTGTGACCTGCTCTAGGTTCCTGCTCTGGCAGGGGGGTTGGACTCGATGATCTTTTGAGGTCCTTTCCAATCCCTGGCAGTCTGTGATTCTGTGATTCTGTCTGGCACAAGGGCTGGCCCTGCTTAAAACTCTGCAGGAGGCAAAGGCTGGTGTGATTTTTAAAGTTAGTACAGAGAAGCTAATGAAGTGAGGATGTGGTAAGCTGTGCCACATTGTAAAATCCTGCTTAGAAAAACACCAGTTTGGAAAAAAAAGCTAAAGGGGGGGTGGGGAAGCAGTTTCCAATATTACAAGATGTATCCTTTGCACTAAAATGCAGTTCAAAGGAAAAAAATGGTTTTTCAGAGGGAAAATTGCTGCACATTGAAGAACTGATTAATTTTCACATAGATCTGCTGGTGTCTGGATGTCCTGCTCTGCGATCATCCCTAGTGCAGCTATTCAAGGAGCGATCCAAGGAATATGACAGTGATGCTTTTGGAGCATCTGCTCGCGCTGCTGGGTAAGAGATGTGTCAGAGCCTACCCCCGGACCAGGGTGAATCTCCCAGTAACTCCTGAAAAAAAACCACGAGCAACCACATATACTTCTCCCAGGTATGGCCTTTATTTTCCTGAGGGTTGTGTGGCGGGTGCAGTTTATCCTAATATGCTTGCTGTAGGAAGTTACCTTCACTTGAAAGGTTTTAAAGCTCTACAATCTCTTTTCTATCTCGTGGCCTTTAAAAGTCATCCACTGGGCAGAAGAGCTGCAGCTCCTTCTCCTGGTCTGGAACAGGTATAGGTAATTTCAGAACTTCATTTATGTGTATGGAAAGGTCCGTACAAATATATAGTCTTCACTCACAGCAACTGCTGCCTTTATCATTGTTGCTGCTGTGGTGGATCACTACAGCTCTTCTGTCATTTGTTAAGTAATATAAAAAAAAAACAAACCCAAACCAAACAAGAACAAGGATAATACTCTGCAATTTGCTTGTAAAAGAGTGTGGTTTGGGGAGTTTATAAAAATGGTGCAAACTAGCCCTTAGAGGGCTAACGGACCTGTTGTATTTTTATTAACCAGGGAAAAACCAAGGATCACTCCGAGTTGTACTTTGTAACTTACAGGTCTGTTTTACTTGTCCTTTAATAATACAACTGCTGTAGCTGCAACAAAACAGGACCCTTCTGAGCATGAATAAATACAGAAGGAAAACAGTTCTCAGGAAAAGAAAGCTCCCAGGAAAAAAAACAAAACAAAACCCCCCCCAAAACCAACTAACAACAAAACTTTACAAAGTCATGGAAAGGCTCCAGTAAATGTTTAAGGTTTGTTGTTGTAAGCTTTATGTTTGCCTTCCCCCTCTAGAATCTGGTAGTGAGAAGTGGAGAACAGTTTTATATCCAACACTCCACTGCTCCTTAATAAGAAACAGCTCATTTTCTTCTGAAATGTATGTTTGCAGCTGTGGAGAGTAAAGGACAGAGCTCTCCAAGGAGGACAACTATTTGTCTTACTGAGGCTTTACTCTGCTCCTTGAAACCAAGAGTTACCCCTCTATAAAACTCCCCACCGCATCAGGTCTGTAATATATATACACATATATATATATTTTAACATCTCGACCTGCAAAGACAAAACCATTGGCAGTTTTGCACACATAAAGCTGTCCTAACCTATTTATTAGCAATGGATAAACCCACAGCATTTTCCATTGAGTAGGTGAACATTTATTTCCCTCTGTACTACTCTGTGCATTTCAGATTTGTTTAAAATTAAAAATACCATTTCAGATTGAGGATCTTGGCTTCTTACTGCCACAACAAACTATCTGTTGGTTATTTGTAACAGTCCAAGCCTCTCGTGAATTTTAAGCTCCGGTTATTTGTGTGGTTTCAAAGCAACACCTCCTGGCAAGCCGTGGTATTGCTTGTAGGAGCAGAGCAGTTCTGTTGTTAGGGCTTCCACTGGGGGAGAAATAAAAATGGGGAGTAAAAAAAGTGAGAGCAAACCTAAGCACTCAGTGCTGTCCTACGGCTGCCTTTTTTTTGTGTGTTTATTTATATTCCATGTGCTAGTTTACAGTGGTTGATGGCACCAAAAGCAATGCAGGACTTTATCCAGAAAACTGTGAAGCCAGCAAACACCGGCTGCTTGCGATCCTCCTCATAAATGGCAACACGGGCATTAGTGTTTGTCTTTTCTCTCTTCATTTACTCCCTTCTCTGTCCCAGTGTTGATCGGACTGGCAGAAAATGGAGTGTAAATGGAAATTCAGAAGTTTCATTAATGTTCAAAGTACCACCTTCCTCAGTACTGAAGCAACGCGGCTGTCCTTATGAACACACAAAACCACCACAAAAGACAGGGAAGCATTAGAGAAAACCACACAAAAGCAAGATTGCAGTCCTCTTACTGACAGCATCTACACGTGGTTTAAGGTACTGTAAGTATCAGGACCTTGAAACAATCCGACACACCGGAATAACTTGAGGAATCAGATATGAAGAGCACCAGGCAGTTTATACAGAAGATTGAGATATGACATCACTGTTCATACACTTATTATGAGTAAAAGCAACACAAGTCGTTGTAGAGGGCCATTTCTTGAAGGAGACAGTAAAATTGATGATAATGACAATAAAAAAAAAAATGTTCAATCAACGTTTTTGGTCTCCAGTCCAGATTGCTGGTTGATTTGTTGATATACCAATGCAACTCTTTTCTGTTCAGTAGCAAAATACAATGTTAAACTCATCTGTCCAAGTTTGACATCGTAACATCCACTTTGCTCACATTGGCCACATCTTAATATTTTGAGAGAACTAGCTTTGAGAAACTATCTGACTATGGGGGGTTGGTGTCACTAAGTCTTTGAAACCAGGGGAAACCTCAGGCGGCCAGAACACCAGTCGGTGGTTTGCCTGCCCTGCTTGCGCTCAGCCACAACCCGCGCAGGTCACCGCACCGGCTGTTCTGGAGGCTGAAGACAGGCCTGACTGGAGCCTGGCACCTCGCCCCGGTACTGAGCAGCCTGCCCGGGGCGGCTGCGGCTCCGTCTCGCCGCTCCCGCACCGCNCCGGCCACCGGTGCTTCCCGGGTGAGCCCCGGGCGCGCAGGGGAGCGAGCTGCCGCCCGCCGCCTTGCTGAGCGCTGCTCGGTGCTCGCTGGCGTCGCTTCTGCTTTGTACGGATCCATCCGGGATTTGTCTGCTCCTGATTTGAGGTGCGCAGCTCCCACGCTTGCGTCTTTGAAAAAAAAAAAAAGGAAAGTTTTTTCGCATTTTAAAAAAAGAACTTAGAGTTGCATCCATGGCACTAGCTGTTTCTCAGCCCTTAAAGACGCGAGATGTTGGTAATACCTATTTTGAGGCAGATGAACAATCGCGGGGTATTATCTCCTCATCCCGGGAAGGAGGAAGCGTTTAAGTAAATCTCCAGACAGAATCCGAAGCAGATTATTACTGCGGTAAGACTGGGGTGACTATCGTAATCCTGTCTGAGCTAAACGTCCCAGAGGCTGTTGACAGAGAATAAAAATCTGCACAAGCTTCTATGGTTTTGCGCCCTGTTCAGTAAAAGACGCAGGAAAGCGTAGTCGTTTCGATGCGTCGCTTGCCTGGCAAACGTTTGGAAGAGTGAAGGGAATGGGTTTATAGCGGATGTTTTGCTTGGACTCTCTGGGGTTTAGCCCAGTAAAGGGAAACCAAGTGATAACCGGTAAGAACTGCAGCACTTCAGGCTGTGAAGGAAGACAGCATCTTGCCTTCCTACAGGGAGAGGCAGTTCCCAGGGCAGAATGTAGTAGCTCTTGCTTAGCTTTCCTACATGGATGGATGTGGCTGAAAGTAACACAAGCGTAGTACAATGGGAATAAAACCTCGAGAGAAAATGGATGGGAACCTTTCTCCTTTGAGCTTTCTGGGAGTTTTGCTGCTGGAAACTACTGGGATCTTACGGCTTCATTTGCGGTTGTTCTTTTATTCGCTGGTTTTACTAGTTCAGAGGTAGACTGGTCTTAACATACTGAATCTTATTCTCAGAGTAGAGTGAAAGAAAGACTTTCTGCTTTCACTCTGAGGTGAATTTGAATCCTAATCTGCCTGCTTCAAGGAGACCCTTGATATGTGGAAGTTGACATTTTTTGCAGTAACTGCATTTGTCAGTAAGTGTGGAATTTCAAGAGAGCATGGTGCTAAAAAAAACCAAACCCAAACAGCAAAAAGCTGATTGTGCATGCCCATTGCCTGTCGTGTGCAGGTGTAAATGGTTGCGTGGTGGGCTGGATTCGGAGCAGGAATTAGCACTGTCCAGGAAATGAGCTGGTGGAGCTGCCCAGGTGTCTGGGCTGGCACAAGTGCGTGTAACTGGGAGAGGCAGGTCCGCCCACTGGGCAGTGTCATGGATCAGGATCACTTAAGCAGTTTGTGAAAAAGTTCCCTGCGGCTGCACTTCCCTGGACAGGTGAGCTGGCCCTCGTGTTTGTGGTTTGGGGATTTTTTTTTTTGTGTGTTTATTTTTGGTGATGGTGTTTTGGTATTTTTTGAGGTGAAAGCTGTGCAGTGCTGTCTGTCTCCTTCTTTCATTATGTGGCTGATGTCCTCAGCTCCCTCTTTCCCCTCTTTCACGGTAGAAAGATTTTTCTTTTGTTTCCTGAAAAAGTTGACTCTTAGGAGATGACCAAGCTGGTACAGAGGAAGGGTTAAGACTTACACAACCGGAGAATTTTTAGATGTTTACCTGTGCTGTTTATCATCAATAACTCTCCTGGAATAGTTGCTAAAGCAGATGATCATTTTTAGAGGAAAAAAAACCAACCCAAACAGTTTTTGCTAAATGTGAAGATGGGAGTGCTAACAATAAATAAAAAAAATCACATTTAGACAGAGAAAACAGGTGGATAAAGAGTTGAAACAGATGTGGTAAACAAGAAACTACTCTCAGTTGCTCAGTTTTGGTCTGAACTGTGTTTTAACGGCTGTTTGTAACAGCAGAAAGATCTCTATCCCAAAAGGTGATGAAAGATGAGACTGTTAGCAAAATATCAGAGCCATGCAAAGAATTTTCTTGTGATATAATCAATTTGTTTAGCTTCACTATGACTAAGAACAATGGGCCTGAAAAAAAAAAAAAAGAAATCAATCTCTTATTGTATCTTATTGTATTATTTTAAAGTCGATGTCAGTACAACAGCTCATAGATTTTATTCAGATACTTAGTGAAGAATAAATGCTTCATTGTAATGTCCAAGAGTTTTATATAAGCCTTTGTGACATAGTTTAATGGCTTAATTGCAGTGTTAGATTACTCCTTCGTGAAAAAGTGCTGTATTTCCAGAACTTGGTGTGATTCAGGTTTAAATTGGTTTTGCACTGTGGCTCCAGCCCCTGTCTTGGACCCATTCTGCAGTGTATGCATCATCTTGTTTAGAACTCCTTTCATGGAATCATTTTTTAGGTTCCTTAATAAAATTATTAAAGTTGAATCTAACTGCTGTCCTTGTAGAATTTATCCTTACAACTTCTCGTGAAGAAGATACGTTGCCCTCTATTAATCTTTGCGAGAAAAGGTGGCGTTAAGATTTAATAAGTTACTATATCAAATAGTCTAGGTGGGTCTCAACAGTAGCGTGCTGAAGTTAAATATTGACTTGCTGTATAGGACTTTGGTCTGGTGTATCCCTTCTGGAAGCTGCAAACAGGAGAAAGGTAATTGTAGCAAAGATAATGACAACTCCAAATTGCCCTGTCCCAAACTGGAGCCAGTCTAGCTGTACACAGCAGCAGCTAAGGATTGCCAAGGACACTCAGCTGGATGATTCTTGTAGCCCCTGAAATGTAGAGCTGATTCCTTTGTCTCTGTCTTGTCTCTGTGGAAGATAAAAATTAGTTAAAATGCTGTTTAAAGAGTGAAATAAGGGCATAAAAAAATATTAGTGTTTTTTTGCAGTGTGGTCTTTAACTACATAAGCACGAACCTTCCTGTAGTCCGCTCCTGCCCGGTGTTGGTAGTTTCTGCAGCGATGAGTTCTCATCACTGGTGCCAAATCTGGTGGTCCTTTCTTGTCTTGCTTTTATTTATACTTAAACATCCCTTTTAGCTGGAAGAAATTCTGTGTGCCAGCCGTCAGGAGGTCTCATCTGTGGGACCATACCTCCTGGTATAGAAGACTCTTTGTGGTTTATACACACGTGATCCACTTGCAAAAATAAACATTTCTCATGCTTGCCAAGATTCTCTTTCAAATATGAACTAGGCAAAACTGGTTCATTATTTCCAGCCTGCTCCATGCCTCTTTCTTTGCTATTGTGGGCTTTCTTACAAAAGTCTAAAATCTACTTGTGAACCTGCATTGAAAGTAGAATTCCTGTGGAACTGCTGAGATGTATTTTTTTTTTCCGTTAGTGTTATGGCATATATCTTTCTTGAATGCGTTGCTGTGGGGAGCTCAGCGTACAATACAGAACCATATAGTAAAGAAAATTCTTTTTTTCTCGAGCTGAGAGGCTTTGTAGGTGAAAGGTGTCTTAGAATTTCTTATTTGCCCGTGGGGAACGGGAGCTTCAAGCTGATCAGGAGGTTGTTAGCTGAAAACCAAGAGCCAGGCATCTGAGGTGCTTTAGGTGAAGGAATTTCTGCATCTTTTATTAGTAAGATATTTTGAACTGTTTATGTGTGGATGGGGAGTGAGTTGTGTTATATCTTTGGTAAGTCCGGTTTGCTGTCGGAATGTAGTTCAAGGAAGATTTATTTTTTTTGGCTTGTTGGAAGAAGGTTTGGTATTTCTTCTGTCAACTGTGTTTGCTACAAACTGAGGTTTTGATGGCAGAAACATTTTGATTTAGGTGTAGGATGGGGTTGATTAAATTTTGCCTTTTTACTTATTCATTTTGAAAGCATTTCCCTAACTGCAATGGGCACAGATTGCTCCTTGCTCTCTCTGGATATTCTGGAACATAGATTTTTTTTTCAGCTGTCTGTGAAGAGCCTGTGGAGTAAAAGGTGGTTCAGGTTTTTAGCATTCCTGTCAACTTTTTCCTCTTTGTGAATGTAATGTTGTGATGTGAGTCATCTTCAGGTGTCTTTCAAAAATGCACGGGTATTTGGTGTGACTGAGGTCAAGATTTAGGCTGAACTCCAGATGGTGGTCAGAGGATTACTTCCAGAGCTAATTACAAGTGTTCTTTGTATAAGTCTGAATAGTTACATCACAAAGATTTTTCTTTAATGATTCATTGGGCAATTTAATAGGGGGAAAAACACCCACAACTTTTAAACTTTCTAATGAAGCATTTTTTTTCCTGAGCCCATCTGGCCCGTACTGAGCTGTACCCCAGCACTTGCAGGCTATTTTAGTGGGTATTCATTTCCTGACTTTGAAAATGAGATCTATGATATCTTTGAAGTCGGGATGTCTCTTTTTCTCTGCATGTGTGGCCTACATTTCTCCTTCCATCTAGCTGTGGAGTGAGCCTACTGCTGCGGCCTGAGCTGCGAACAAAGACCTCTGCCCATGGTTTATTCAGGCGGGTTCTTCCTTCAGTTAGTGAATTCTATTTCGAGCGTTCCCTCGGGGGAAAGGTGGTCAGCCTGTCTAACCTCGGAGCCCAGCGGAGGGGAGAGCAGCAGTGTCACTGTCAGAGAAGATCCTGTGTTGTGCAAAGGGACATTAGCAGGGTCATCCAGCAGCGAGGTGATGAGAAAACATTCATTTCACTCCCTTGGTTTGTTATTGTTGCCTCATCCGCGTTTCAGAGACCTGTGAGCGATGGCCGCTCCTATCTTAGCTCAAAAGGTTTGCTCGACAACTCATCGATAAAGGTCAGTGCCCCTGATTTCTGCAGCTCTGGATCACTGTGCCAGCCTGTCTTGTCAGGTTGCATTGTCACTGTCTTATTTGGTACCTGGTGCTGTAGCCACTACAGTTTTGGCCTTTATGTCGGGACAGTTCAGTGCTGAAGGAGATGAAGTTTCCTCTTGATTATAGCCCTCCTTCTTTCTGGACTACTTGGCTATCCCTCGAAGAGCAGTTTGCCACTGCTGCTGTGTATCCAGTGCTGCTACTGGCTTCAGATGAACCAAGCACCTGAATGGTGGTGGAGGTGGAGAAAACGTAGTGCTGGGATCTCATGCTGGTGATGCCCTGGACCTCAGCATCAGCAGGTAGCAGGTTGATTTCCGAGTTTCCCTCCACATCACTTGTTTTCTACCCGTTTTCCTTGTAACAACCCGAATACCAAAGTTTGCGATGCTTCTCGGTGGCATTAGGGCACCCCTTTGGGAATGAGAATGTTTAAAAGTTGTTTTAGTCATAGGGTCGCTGGAAGGTCTTCTCTCTCTTCATGTCTTGGTATTCCCTGCAGCTGACACCGAGTCCTGTGACCTTGCTGGTTCACTTACAAATAGAGTGAGCTTTTAATGGGTTATTTACATTCCTCAAGGTACAATGTCCTGTAGTTTCGATGTACTTGCCTCTCTGTAATGGGAGGAAATACTGGTGCTGGTTAACTGAGTCGATATGTTCTCCTGATTAGAGCCTCCCCCTGCAGCCTGGTGGGTGTAGGATTGAACAAAGGTGCTGGCTGTGAGCTACAAGTATTACTTTTTTGTGTCCAGTCATCCAGTGCCTATTTCTGGGGGCAGGAGGTCTCTGGGAAGAGCTAATCTGAACTGGTGATGGGCACTCAGTAAGCTGGCCTGGTAGGCAGTTGACTGAGGAGATACCTGCATACCTAGCGCTTGGAAACGCTTGTACAGTCATTTGTCCCTCCCTGCGTCTACAGCCAGAACGTACAAGTTGCAACAGAGTCATCGTGATGTTCCTAACAGATGAAAGGATTTGTACAGGTTTTCCTTTGCTTTGTCAGGGAACAGTTGGCCTTGGGACCAGCACCTCCAGCTTGCAGGCAAACTGGCTGCTTTCCTGTGGTTCTAAACACACTGAAGCAGCAAAGATCATTCCCCAGACTCTGAGGTTTGGTCAGTCCCCTCTTCAGAAACCAGATTAACTGGAAGTCACTCTCTTTGCCTTCATTTCCAACAGGAACTGTCAGTTCTCTTTTGAAAAATCTAAATTTAAATCCAGGCTTCCTGATTAATGAAGCGGTGGGTTATTGTGTGTCCAACCCTGGAGTGGCTGCTCCTCAAGGTTCTGCAACACGTGATGCCTTCTGTTGCATCAGCTGATGGATGGGTGATTTTGATTCCCTCCTGGCCAAGGCATCTTTGAACCTTCTGCGTGTTTTGTGGGAGGCCCGTGCGGTTTTCAGGACAGAAATAAAACTCTAGCTTCAGATTTGTGTTGCATCACATGGGATAGGTGCTGGGTAGTTCTTGACACTTCAAAAGGTCCACTCGTCTTCAGCAGGAGAATACCATCGGTACCAGGAAAAATGGTAGTAGAAAACCTGCTCATTTTCCCCTCTTTGAGCTCAATAAGTTCAATGTTTTCTGTAGAAATCCCAGTGCTTCATAGTATGAGTCTTTTTTACTGTACCTAAGTACTTCATATGAGTCCTTCGTACTCCTTAATCTCTCTTTCCTGGCAAGTCATACTTTTTCCAGGTTGTTCCTTTAGATTTCATTTCAGTTTTTTTTTTTTTTTTTTCTGAAACCTCACATCTCCAAGGCAGAGGTGCTATACCACACTTGTGTATTGAGAGAAGATTTTTGCTTTTTTTTTTTTTTNAGAAAATTTTTTTTTTTTTTTTTTTTTTTTTTTTTTTATAATTAAAGGATTAAGTCTTCCAGGCATTCTTTGAAGCTACTACTGAAATAGCAAGGCTGTTGTCAGAGTCACTTGGAGCTGCATTAGAGACTCTTAGGAGCTTGTTTATGCTTAGTGTGATGAGAGATATTCCTCATCCTCCTTTCCCCCTGGGCTAGCTCAGATTATGCTGATAGTATTAGTGAAGAACACTTCCAAGTCTGATGTCACTCTACGGTAAAAATTTGGAGGTTTGTTGATCTACTCACCAAGCACTGGGATTTTGCAGAGTCATCCAGAAATGAAGCTGCGTTTTGTAGAGCAAAATGTACTGAGATTGCTGTTTGTGTGGAGGACTCTGATGCTTGGTTTTTAGACAGCTGTGAAAGAGGAGGTCCAAGCAGAGCTTGGCATGCATGCTGTGCATGTGCCGAGTCATAGATTCATAGAGTGGTTAAGGTTGGAAGGGACCTTGAAGGTCATCTCGTTCCGACTCCTGTGCCACAGGCAGGGCCACTCCCCAATAGACCAGGTTGCTCAACGGCCCATCCAACCTGGCCTTGAACACTTCCAGGGAGGGGACATCCACAACCTCCCTGGGCAACCTGTTTCAGTGTCTCACCACCCTGACTGTGAAGAATTTCTTCCTGACCTCCAGTCTAAACCTACCCTCTTCCAGCTTGAAGTCACCTGAAGTTATGGGAGAGCTGCTCTTAAGTGGCTGGTTTTCTTTAATCTGTATTCTCTGTGTGACCCTTTACTCCTCTCTTTGGAGTTCTTTCAAACTCCAGCAACAAGTTGGTGAGAACTGTGAGTTTAGGGTATGTGCAAATCCTCTATACCTGTGAAATTCCAAAGAGGTGTGGGACTTGCCCTGTAGATATGTCCAAAGGGGAAGAAAAATCTTGGGGAGGCTATGGATTTCAAGCAGTCAAATGTGGAAGTGAATAGTATATAGTGAGCTGTAATTATGGGGAAATAGGTGTCTTTTCCTAGACTTCCTGGCTAGTGGGAACCTTGAAAGTGTGACCTGAAGGAGATGAAGGATTTCTCTGTCTTGTGTTGTGACTTTTCCACAGACACTTCCAAAAAGGACAGAACATTGCTAACAGGAATTGCAGGCCATGCTGTGTTGAAATTGTATCTGCCTAAGTAGCTGCTAGTGCAATGCCATTAATGTTTGCATATTTAATACACTTTTGATGTTGGATTTTAATGAGTTGGCAGTTATCTCTGACTATCCAGCAGCAGCAGTTACAGATTCTAGGTGGCTCTCAAATGCTGATTTCTCTCCCTTGGAAGGCGTGTAGCCTTTCCTTGGGCGGTCGGCACTCGACGGGCTATAGCAGGCTTTGATTCCCTTGCTACTGATGTACAACAATGACTTCTTAACTTGGATGGAGCCCCAGGGTTAAATTTTCAGGGGAGGCATCTTTTCAAAAAGTTGGCTATAAAGAGAACGTGACCTTGGTTAGTCTTGTAACGCACCATTTATCTACTTAGGGTGATTCTTGCTGGTGATCTAATTATTTTGGCTGCAAAATGGGCCTCCTAGGGAATTTATTTCTAATGTGGCATTTGCCCATTTGTAATCCCAGTGCTTTTCCTTAGCCTTTTTGGTCGTGTTTTCCAAATGTGTATCAAACTCCTTCAAATCCCAAGCAGGCTGAGAAGTGCTCTAGTTGTGCTGCGTAGTTTGAACCAAGCATCTCTAATTGTGTTAAGGAAGCTAAACTGTTATAGAGGGAACCTTGGCAAAATTCAGCAGAGAAGTTCGATGTTCATGCTTTTAAGAGAAACCTAAATGTAATATGTATATTGGAATGTAGCAGACAAGGTGAAAAGGGACTTTTGGTGACACAGTGTGGGTCTCAGTTCTGGCACCAGGACAACTTTAAATAGGCCACTTCCCCATTCTCAGTCTTTAGGATAAATTCCCAATATGCTACTGTCCTGTAGGTAATCAGTGTGTAACTTCAGGGGCAAAGAAAGAATCAAAGAATCATACAATAAATAAGGTTGAAAAGACCTCTAGGATCATCAAGTCCAACCTACTACTCAATGGCTCCATGATGACTAGAGCGTGTCCTGAAGTCCCGTATCCAATCGCCCTTTGAACACCTCCAGGGATGGTGACTCCACCACTTCCCTGGGCAGGCTGTTCCAATGCCTGACCTCTCTTTCAGTAAAGAAATTCTTCCTCATGTCCAAACTAAACCTTCCCTGGCACAGTTTGAGGCCATTACCTCTTGTCCTATCGTTAGTTACTAGGGAGAAGAGGCCAACACCCACCTCGCTACAACCTCCCTTCAGAGAGCTGTAGAGAGCAATAAGATCTCCTCTCAGCCTCCTCTTCTTCAGACTAAACCATCCCAGCTCCCTCAGCCTCTCCTCATAACATGTTTTCCAAACCCTTCACCAGCTTCATTGCCCTTCTCTGTACCTGCTCCAGCACCTTCTTTGAGATAAGACAACACGGTGATTCAGTGACCGGACCCATCAGATTGGCTTCAGGTGACCTTTTAATGTGCCTGGTAAAAAGCAGGGAAAATGTAACGTTTATCTGAGAGAGCTGTATTTTAAATTGAAGTTCTTTTTATATCTCCAGAATATCGCTTTCTGAGAGGAAGAGCAAAGAGAGTTAACGACAAAAACTGATGGACCATTACACCTTCCAGAATGAGCCTGTTCACACTTTTCTACTGGAAGCTAACATGTCTTGAAGGTGAGTAGGTTTTATATGTGACAGATGAGCTGACCGATGGCTTGGGCTTCAACCATCAGTCTTCCCAAAGATAGATCTGTCCTCTTTTCAGCTTAGAGCACAACTGCCCTTCTGGGCTGGCACAACCATAGAAGCAAGCTTGTGAAAGGATATGTTTTATCACTGGGAGGAATATGTAGTAAGTACATCATATTTTCCAGCATACCAATTAATTATCATTAATTTAGAAGCTCTTGAAAAAGCTAGAGGGCTTTGCGAAAGAGGTGAGCCGTTTGAAACGTGGAGAGTTTTTTTTGTGAGTGGAGGAAACTCAGGTGTTTTATTTGCAGAATGAGAAAGGTAAGTTTGTAAGATGAACTTTTCTTTAGTTTGGTGAATGTATTAAATTAGGGCATTTTCAAATCCTGTTCCAGTCGTACCTCAAATGATACTATCCATGTTGAGAGTAGCTGAAGAGTGCTTGCTATCAAAGAGGGTAAATTCATTTCCCCCAAATCAAAACCATAATGCTTGAATGAAATTAAATTGAAGTTATATTTTGTAGAGTTTGTGATATCTTTGATGTTATTTTTGTCCTCAGCCCCGTAGGGCTATAGGCAGTGACCGTACTACAGGATTGTTTTAAAATCCTTTAATAACAGAAATCAAACTGGGAATGTCACGTAGGTCCTACACTCAGTGTTGAAATAAACCCAGGATTTCTGAGACAGTTAAGGTTTAAAATACCTTGGTTTAGACTTTACTGTCACTTTAATAAATAACATATAAATGGAAGCCATGAGCTCATGTGAGACCAAGTTTGCCTGCTTAACAACTTTAATTCTGATTTTGAACTAGGCTAATAAACTTTTCTCTTGGTTGCTTTATTGATAATTAAAGTTTCTATTTTGTGATGTGAGCAACCTACACCAGTGAACTCAAAGCTAACAGTGGCAAGCAAGTGGTGAAAAATAGGTCTAGGTGGTTGTCAGTTGTCATTTTGTCCGCGCAAAAATTGTTCTAAATTGTTCAGCATTGGAGTCCCAGGCAAAATACAAATACAGCCTACACTGAACTCAGTTTTCCTGTGTTTTCAGAGATTTGAAGCTGTCTCATTATCCATGTGAGTTTCTTAAATATTTTTGTATTTTAGTGCTATTGAGCTCTCATGAGTGTAGTACTGGACAGAGGTAGGAGGGGGATGCAGTGTCAGGAGGCCTTACTACTCAAGAAAAAAAAACCCAACCTTGTAGCTGAAGAGAGAAATACTGTTCACATTCACTTGTGCTGTTTGGTCTCTGGTCTAATCTGTACAATTCTCATAAAAGGATGGAAACCTGAAACCTCCAAACCAAAAGGCGTTACCAAGTTCTAAAAGGTTCTCTTGTATTGACTACTCACCTGTGCTTTGCAAGTCCCCTTCATGTTCAGTAGAATGTACGCTGTTTTGGGAACCTGTATGAGTAACTTAATTTATATGCTTTAGAATTACGGAANTTTAGTGCTATTGAGCTCTCATGAGTGTAGCATTTGATGGAGGTAGGAGGGGGATGTAGTGTCAGGGGGCCTTTGTATGGAAAATTAGTCCTGGAGGAAAGTAATTTGCATTACTGGGTCCAGCAGTCCGGGGAAAAGTAATACTGAAGTGCTCAGAAGTGCAAACTGAGGTCAGCTGAGTATCTTTTTTTGGTTTGTTTTTTTTTTTGTGAGCTGCAACAATTGGATTTTGATTTCTGTTGTTATGTGTAGTTAGACACTGAGAACTCCTGGAAGACTTTAAGTAGGAACTGGCTGTTGATGTTTTACACTTTCCACCAACTAATGTAGAAGCTAATTCACAGAATGGTAGGGATTGGAAAGGATCTCCAAACATCACCTGGTCTGATGTAATCTAGTTTTACACAAAAGCAGGATGTGTTTCAAGAGCCATAAGTAAGTTGTTCTTCATGTATATGGAAAAAAATTAACCTGCAGTATTAAAATTCTCGTGATGTTTGAGCGATTGCAAAAGTCTGTGGTTAAGCCACTTGTGGTTCATGGATGGGTGAAGGATGTTTTGAGGGTAAAGATGTTGTCTGTGAACCCTTTTGCCAAAAAAAGTCTGGGAAACTGGGGGATCTCACTTGGAAATGTTTATTCTGGTGTAATCTATACTTTTCTGTTGAGGTGGATAAACAGAAATACTTCTTCCTTTTGATCTCTCCTCTTTATTTGGCTTTCACATTTTGTGAAAGCTGCAACTTCAATCTGCGGAGAGAGATTGTGCAACAGGGTAAAGGAAGAGAGAGTGAAAAGAGGGTATTTTGTTTCTATAAGGCTTCTTTGTTCTCTGAGGTCAAGAAGAGCTGAGCTCCCAGTGATTTCATCAGCTCTCCTATTACCTGTTCACATACTGGTCAGTGAACCTCAGTGGATGGATCCTCCTTTGTCTGAGTCATTAAGTAAACATCAGGCAGTGCTGGTGTTCCTGCTACTGGCTGCACCGAGTAGTTGCTCCTACTTCTTGCTTGTTGTTGACTTGCTAATTTCTTAGCTACTATTGACCCCAGCAGATTTTTTCAGCACAGGGGCTTCTCACAGCGTGTCGTTGTAGAGACACCTGCATTGGCACTGGTAGCTGTCCCAGCCTTCTTAGAGGATATACTTCTAATGGTAGCTGGAAGATATTTGGAGATATTTCCAGTCAAACAGTTGGTACTGGTTCTTGGCGCAGAGCCTTCTCTTGATCAGAGGCGGTGGTGTGGTTTGCCAGATGGCCTGCAAGCTGACTCCGGTGCCTGCTCTGATTGCATCCCTCCTGCAGGACGGTGCACCCCAGGAACCGCATCTCTGGCCTCCCGTGGGAGCACCAGAGCACGCTGCCTTCAGAGCTGCTCCTAGAGCAGAAGGTTTCAGCAGCTGATTCCTGCTTGGCTGCCTTTATGGACAGCTGGTGGCTGCAGATAGGTCTGTGAGCTGTGCTTCGCTGGCAGCTGCTGCAGCCAAAGGGGGGGCTGAGTAACCATCATATGGTGCTGCCTCCTTGAAGAGGAGGTTTGCAGTTTACTTGGAGGGACAGGGTACTTCAAGTGTTTGTGCTCGCTGGGAGGTTCTGCTAGGGAGGGAATAGGGCATGATATCCACTGTGTTGGGCTTGGGTGAGCTGGAGTTAATGTTCCACAGAGCAGCAATTATGGTGCTGGGCTTTGGATTGGGTGGCAGATAAGATGCCGGAGTTGTGGCTGCTGCTGAGCAGCGCTCACACAGCACCGAGGCTGTTTCCAACATCTTCCCCCCCTGCCCAGTGAGCTGGGGTGGACGAGATCTTGGGAGGGGATGCAGTCAGGACAGCTGACCCAACCTGACCCAAGAGATATTCCACACTGTGTGACGTCAGCTCAAGTATAAAAGGGAGAGAAAGGAGGAGGAGGAGGGGGGCATCCATTTGTGAAGACATTTGTCCTCCGAGCAACCGCTACGTGTACCGGAGCCCTGCTTCCTGGGAAAGGCCAGACATCGCCTGCTGATGGGAAGTAGAGAATAAAATCTTGTTTAAATCTTCGCTTGTTTTGCTTGCTTTTTGCCTTTTCCTATTAAACTGCCTTTGTTGTACCCCACAGACTCTTCCCATCTTATTCTCTCCCCCCTTGTCCTGCCAAGGGAAGTAGAGGGGAGTGACCGAGCGACTTGGTGGATACCTGGTGCTCAGCCAAGGTCAACCCACCACACCCACCCAGGTACCGTAAGACTGGCTTCCAGCATGCACGCATTCAGATATGGGATAACTGCTGGATTTTGCTGAGGCTCTGAATTTGTGTCCGTTTTTCATGTGGATTAGACTGTAGCAGGCTTCTATCCTAAGTGCAAGACCTTGGATAGCTGTAGGGGTCCTTGTTACCTTCTCTTCTTTGCCTCTCTGTCTCTGATGTGCCATCACTTGTGGCCTTAGCGGATTTGAAAATGCCTGAGTGTTTCTGGATTACATTCTCAGCTCATTGGGAGAAAAAATTGCCACTAATTTAACCTGAATCTTGACTCTAAATGTAGACGGTTTGAACCTCTGGTAAAGACTCACAAACTGGCTGATGCCGCCCAGCCAGATTCCGTTGCCATCCTTATATTCTCTCGGAGAGGGAACTTTTCCAGTGCTGGGTGGTCGAGACCTCTTTTGGGAAGCTGTCCATGCTACCAGAGATAAGAGCAGGGACAAGCAACTGCATAAACTTTTCGACACTCTTTTGTTTTTACTGCTACTGTCTGCGGGGCATTGCTTACCCTCTTCTGCCAAGGAGAGCTCTTCAGCCATCTCTAGAGATGCTTGAAGTGCAGCTAATCACGGGCTTCTCCCCTTTTTTTTTTTTTTTCCTGGAGATCTTCAGCTTCATGTTATAAACAGAATGCACAATAGATGCAACTCAGTTGTGGTGCAAGTCGTGTAAGCAGCCTGAGACACACCAAGTTTCCTAGAGGAAGATCCATCAGATTGATCCTCACATTGAATTTATAGCTGTTGTCAATGTAGCAGCAGTGGATTTGACAGCTTGGTTGCTAGATGTATATAGGCTTTTTTGGATGTTTTCTCTGCTGTGTTGGGAAGCATTTGTTTTGCTTCAACTGGATGTGAACTATTAGCACTGCGGACTGACAGGATTCACTTAATGACAAAGGAGGCTGTACAATCAGTATCAGCCTGAGGCTTGCTGTTCTTAGAGCTGTTTTACACAGCCGCTGCGCTGTAATTAACTTCCCATGAACAAAACTTCAAGAATTCCTGATCTGGGACCTCACTGTGCCAGGAGGAGTCTTCAGCCTGGTTTAGTTAGAGAATAAGTGTCCAGACTGAAAGCTACCGCATGCTTTTTTTCTTATTAAGATCTGCTACTAAGAAAATAATTTTCGCTAAGCAGAGCTCATTAGGCTGTCATATAGCTAAGGAAATAAACTGTAAAAGCCTTTAATCACATTGCAGGGGAAAAGGAGATGTTGCTTCAGATTCCTGTGGTGTTTTTTCCAGCTTCCCAGGTAAAACAGTCCTATTTTTATGATATATTTTTCCCACATTTAAATATTGTGTGGATGTATTTAAAGCAATGTTTGATTGCATTATGATCCTGTGTAATGATTAGGTGATGGTTAGTATGACAGAGGTGCAGCATTCAATTAATGGTAAATTTGCCAGGTAGCATTAATTGTCTTATCAATTAAGAAGCTACGGTTCCTCAAGCATATTGCACTTGCAGCCTGAAACAGAATTACATTTCTGTTAAAATAATGTTTCCTCGGAAATGTTTCCAAGTTTAGTATTATTAATAAGGTCTGTGATAAACTTTTAGTGAGTTCATTTAGCACTTTACGTCTGTTCTCTGGTGCCCGAGCGTTGCATTATCTGTTATTTTTGAAATAATTGTGTGTGAAAGGTGCTCAGCTTTTGTGTTCTGATGTATTTTTCCTTGAAATCCACACGCTGTCTTTGACTTGATGCATCTTTTTAATCTCAAGCAAAGTGGAGCTCTGGTTTTATCTTTTTAATTTACTCAGTCTTGATAAAAGTAGCCAGGTTATTATGAAGTCAATTTGATGATAATTTATTCCTTCTCTTCTTCCTTAAGCCGCAGTGAAAATGAAATAAGCTAAATTTGCTGGCTGCTCTTCATGCCTCTTTGTCCAGCGCAGAAGAAAATTAAGCTCTTTTGACCTTTCTCTGACATGAGTAGGCAGTGAAGATGAGGGCAGGGAAAAGCTTTGTAAAAATAAATGAGGTCGATATCGGTCTTTCTAGACTTCTTAAAGCACTCCAGTGTGGCTGAAGGCACTGCTTGCAAAGGCAAGTGCAGGCAGGCTCAGCTGCTATTGCATCTACCAGCACTTCACTGGGTTTCAAGTTTTTGTTCCTATCTTTGAAGGATTCTGTCACAGAGGTTTTGAGGTGGTGGCTCTGAGCAGGTGCCGTGCGCCTTGTGGTGAGATTGGTCCTGCACTTCCCCTAGAATGTGCTTGCACCGCCAGAAAATCAGCTGGGATGGATCCCAGCAGGGCTGGCTGAAATCAGGAGCATCCCCTTGCTAGTGATACACGGACATGGATCAGAAAAAGGTTTGCACTAAACTGAAGGGTTTGAAAACTTCAACTTGCACTAAACTGAAGGGTTTGAAATTAGCACTGTGTACGTACCTTTGCAAGGTGCCTACCTTTTTCTGAGAGGATCTTGATTCTTTGTGGAAGTGGAAAGGAATGATGTCTCCTGTAAACACTACTAGACACAATACTGCTGAGATTAAAAAAAAAGAAAAAAAGCCAAAAAACCTCATACTCAGACAGACTTGCCGATCCAATGGATGGACCACTGTGTGTTACTGTGTGTTTGCTAATGGGGAGGGAGGCCAGGGTGAGCTGCTGCTGCCAGTCCTCCTCTGTGGTGAAGTCCTACTGACCTGGGCTTTATTGCAGTAAGAGCTGAAAATTCCTTCTCCCAAAGAGACCCTGTGGAGGAGATGGTGAGTGTGACAACTGACGGTGCTGGGGACTATTTCATTAGTTGGTGACAAAGATCTGCCTGTAAACTGCAGCCTGCTGCTGGCAGGGACCTTAAAGTCTCGTTCTGTTCCGGTGCTGACGATGGGGAAGTCGGGAGACGCGCCGGTGCTATCAAGTGGATTGTGCGGTGTCCGTTGTAGCTCTACGTGAAGAAGGAAAAGCTGAGGGTAAATAGCTTAACACCCAAACCCTCGTTGTGTGTCTGTGCTGCCGCTTCTTATTCTCCTGTTGTGTTTGAAGAACGGAGCCGCGTGTTCTTTGAATTGGTTGCGTTTTCTCCTGAGATGGCAGTGGAGAAGGGCAAAGCTGAGTGTTTGTTTGACCAAATGTTGCAGCAGTCGTAGAGAATATTGTCTTCTCAAGTCTGTGTCATTTCAAGTCTAACAGAACTCCTACTTAGGCTTTGGTACATTCCCACTTCTCTGCTGTATATTTTCTAGACAGCTGTACTCGCTCTGGCTGACTTACCTAAAAAAAGTGATTATACTGGTATCTTTATTTGCTCTGCCCTGTGCTGATACTGACCTTCAGCCGGTGTTCTCTGTTTTCCAGCATCAGGATGGGCAAAATGGAGATGGCAAAATGAGCTGGTGCTGAATTCCTTGCTTGTGAATGAGGGAGTGTCGTCCACTGAGAACTTGAACAGCATAACGTAGTGGAGAACCTGAATCATGGGTTGTTGTTTCGGGTATAGACTCCAGGAGATTGAAACCAGCCCTAATTTTGCTTGATAGAAGAGTTTCAAACTGTAGATAATGTGACTCAAAGGAAAGGCTTTTCTGGGTGCTTTTTTCTCCTAGAAAGTAATAACACATTTATCTAGCATGTTGTCTCTTGCAGTTAAATTGATGGACCATTTATGGGAAGTGCAATCTGAAAAATGCAAGGGATTTGCTTTGTCACAGTATATATTTCTGAATGAGAAATGGAAGGCTCTGTAATGGAGTTAGGAGGTATGCCACCGCAGGGTTTAATTCAGATTTACTCTGAAAAGAGCTCCTATCTTCAGAGGAGCACACGTAGTTTGAAAACTGCTGCTGCTATAGATGAATCAAACCAAATTCCTAATTACGTTGCTGTGAAAAATGGGGTTCCGCAGAAACACTTTACGTCTCTTATTAAAAAAAAAAAAAGGTTGGTGCAATGGTCTTGATAGTGGACATTGGATGTTGCAGGGTTGCAATTGGAATTGAAGAGTGTAACTTGCCTACTTAAAAATTCTTCCCCTCCATTTTTGGGGAGCTGGATGTGCTAGCCTAGATTAAAATAGGCTGAGGGAGCAGCAGCGTAGCCAGCTTTTGAAAATCAGGGTCTTTCAGCTGCATACCTAAACCAGTAGATACAATTCTGCATTTTATTAGTGTGTAATATTTACTAAGACTTCTATCGTGGAGTATTACAAACGCTGCTGCGTATTGCTTAAAAAGATGGGAAAAAAATCTTGCCTAAGAAATAGCCGAGTTTTAAAGTTGGATAGAAATGTAGCTTATTGAGACCTCTTGGAATGAATGCCGTTAAATTAACTTTGCTATGTGTAACAGCGAAGAGAATTTTCTGAATTTTATCAACGCCGAAGGATTTTGGTGTAAAAAGAAAGTACCGATATCTAAGGCTATAGACATGTCCGACAGAAATGGGCAATTTCATTAAACCATGAATTTAAGGGAGCATTAGAATGGTTGCCTGGGGCTTCAGTATGATTATTCGGTGCTGTGGATAGTTAATACAGAATAGCCTAACTGCTGGGACAGAGAAGCCTAGAATAATTTTCCTTGTCCCAGTTAAGTCAAGAACTATTAGAGCAGTGGAAATAAGGTTTCAACAAGAGGGGAGAAAAGGGTGAGGGAAGTGTCAGCTCTCACTCTTGCTGGTGGGAGGAGAGAGTACACAAACGTACCAGAAGTTAGAATGGAAGAAGAGGGAGTAAGTTACCAGTAAAAATAGGCTAATGTTACCAAAGCATCTAAGTGGATTAGGAATGATTTTCACTCTTCCTGGTGCTTTAAGAAAAAAAAAACAAACCAGGACAACAAACTGTGTGAATGGTTGCAGTAAGATGTGTAGGTCAAAGGAATATGTGATTTTCTTTGACCTGCATGTTTGTCAAGAAAGGCTTTTTCTCTCTTATCAAGCCTGATCCTTAAGCCATTCTGAGTCATTTCTCTCCAGCTTATTATCACTGGATCTCACAACATTGGCTACGCGGGAGATCTGCCATGGTCCGATGGCTTTGCTTCCCCTGTTGCTGGCAGCAGGGAAGGCACAGCAACTAAGAAACTGTAGTTAACTCCTTTCACTGTCTGGCTGATATTTAAATATTTGGAGAAGTGACATCAAGTATTTCTCAATATGCCTTTCCCACCTTGTTTTCCTAATGGCTTATATTTTTCTCCTGCTGTGTCTCGAGATACTTGGTTACGATACTGCAGCAACAAAAGGAAAATTTCAGAGCAGCATGTTGAAGGACCAGGAGCTTGAAAGGTGGGCTTGTGTGAGAGTTATCTTTGACTTTCTCATTGCAACAACCTGTAGTGACTTACTGGGAGTTACTCAGTAAGCAGAATTCCTAGTCTCTTTTTGAAGTGCGACCGTACCAAGAGAGCTGGAGGGAGTGAAAGGGTGTAATGTAGCAGGTCAGGTACCGGACAACAGCCCCCCATGCGGCTGGGTATGCAAAGACTCCGTAGCCACGGCCAGTGACCGCTGTTTCTTGGCTGTCGGCCTTCTAGTCCAAGTCAGCAATCAATAGGCTGCCTGTTAGAAGACGTGATGGGGTTCCTCACTAAAGGAAAAGATACTCTGCTCAACTCTTCTTTGCAAGCGACTCAGCATTGTGCTTGAGGATTTATCTTCAGGAATAATTTCGGATAGTGATGTATCTCTATTCTCTTATCAGCAGCCTGGCTATTGTGTGGAGCTGGGAATTTGAAAAAATTACTAAATCCTGGCATAGGTTCGTGGGTAATCAGCAGCAATACCTTCATGGTTAACTCTTGTTTCTTACCTGTGCAGACTGAAGTGTCAGGATCCACACAATAAGGGAACCCAGCTGCCGTCTTCGGAAACCGCCATGCCTCATTCCATCAGTCAGTGGTTCCCTTTGACAAATAGATTTTAAATGCAATAGCCCTGATCTGCTCATTTTGCTTGTTTTCTCCTACCTTTAGCCCATTTTAGGCATTTTCTATGTCATGTGCTTCTCAGAACAAGAAGGTGCACCGGTGTGTTTACGCTTGCGGAGGGTGTTACAAGGCCCAGAGAACAGACTTCTACTGCCTGTATTTCCTCATTCTGAACTGATGATCTGTCTGGAACATGAGAAACTGCTCTCACACTTGAGTAAAGAAACAGTCGTCTCACTCTCCCCGGTCTACATTTTTCATCAAGGTTAGTTTCTGTGGTTCTCCGATTAAAATACGTATCCTCTCATGGAGTTGAAATTCATTATCTGTACAACACTTTTGCTCTTGAACTATTCAGAGCAACGAGGCTATTTCTGTAATGCCTCCCAATGAAGCGTGTGGGAAGGAAGAAGTTTGATCAACCTGTTTCTTACACAGAAGAAGATCCCAGGCAAACCCAAAGGGGAGGCAGAAGTGAGCATTATGCGTTCTTTTCTTCTCAGCGAGCTCTTCTAATGTGCTAAAGAAAATTGTCTGTCCTGTGATCTCATGTGATTATATTCACAAAAGCCAACCTAGAAAAATCATACCTGTATTAGGCACTAACCATCTACAGTCAGAGTCTTATTTTGTGCCTTTATCTTGATTACCTTTGTTACCTTGGGCACCTGGCAGGAGAAAAAAGCCCTATCGTTCTGATTGCTTCGTGTTTCAAGATGTCTTTTTTGAGAGAAAATGTTTCCTGAGCTTCGTTCAATCTCTGAAGTAGAATTAAGTCTTTCTGGGAATCATTTGAGATCAAGTGATTGCCTGGAGCAAGAGAATATGTACTGAGGCTGTAATAGCAAAGACCTTGATATCAAAGGCCACTTGCTATTGCTCTCCATCTCTCTAGCCTTAAAGTTTATGAGGTCATAAATTCAGCTTGTCACCTTCCTGTATAATGGCTAGCAGTTCTTCAGCAGATATAGGAGACAGTTTCTCAATGATTATTTCGTATTTATATCCATGCCAGAAATCTCCTCCTGCGGAACTGTTGGTGTAGTCTTCACAAGACACAGCACATTGTCTTTTGGCCACCTTCCTGGATGCTTCTTTTACTATTTTCTTGGTTTTCCTGGGGACAGTTAACAAATCTGTGTCAGCGTGTAGCTTTGACCTTCAGGTTTACAACCCAGCTAACATAGCTACCTGGTAGCAGTAGAAAAAATGCCCTGTAATAGAACTCTAATAGTGCTTTTTTTTTTCAAAAATTGATTTATATTGGTCAGCTTATGGAAAAAATTAAACATCTCCTGAATTTTTTCTGGTTGAAAATGAGGAAAGATGTTTGATAGTCTATTTTGATGTGTCTGAAATTCACACACACAGAGCATTGTTTAACTTGTGTTCGTGGTGTGTATTTGATTAACTGTGCTCAGTCAGAAATACAATCCCAGCTTGAGAGGAATGTATTTTTGGAGTGAATTTTATCAGTGTTGTAAAACTGACTGAAACTCTTGGCTAGGATCACTGGCCATGGCCAGGTCTGCAGCCTTGCGATTCGCTTCTGAGGTTTTAGTCACAAACCCCTGTGTGGCGTTTCCATAAAGGACGTAGCACCTCGTCAGTCATTTGGCTTTTAAGTAGCTTTAGTAGTTGAATCTAGCTGGTTTAAAATATTTTTCTGCTCTCAGTCTATCTTTTCAGCCTGAACAGAAGGGGCCCCTTCAAGGCTACGAAGGCTCAGTTATTGAGTATATACAGGGTGCAATCCTTTTTTTTTTGTGCTCTCCAGCACAAGTGAGACTCCCCTGGCCCCCAACTGCTGCCAGCAATTAAAAACATTTACCAGTCCCCAGCGGGAATAAGTGTTTTCAGCCAATATTTACAGCCAGTTCTGTCCTGGAAGAACGGAGCTGCTGCTGCTGCTGTCAGCTGGAAACGTAGAGAGGCTTCCTTTCGACTTTCAGTGAGAAATAAAATGTAAACTGTAGCTCTGGTGGTTGCAATTTACTGCTTGCCCAAGAAACATTGCAGGAGGTTTTGCAGAGCTATGACTCAAACTACTTCATGTATCTGTGCTTTCTTCTGAGACAGAGGGTCCTGATCGGGGAAGTAACCATGGTCACCTTGAGCCTAGCAAAGAAGGATCCTCCCTGGAACTGAGTGTCACAAAGTATGACTAAGGCTGAGTCTCCTGGAAGTGTTTTTGTGAGTCTGTCCGTGGACTGCCTCCTTGGAGCATTCTCCCTTCTGCAGCCTCTGTGTGAGGGCAAGGTCATCAACCGGTGTTTCATAAGATAAGGGACAACTGTTTCGCTTACTCAGTGCCATCCATCTTGCACTCAGAGGAAGAGTTTCTCATCAAAACAAAATAGCCTGATTGTGTCACAGGAGATTCACTTACAGTAGAATCATATCATCATTTGTCAGTGTAAATATTTAATGGTTTCTGTCGTTTAAGTAGCATGGCGCACCAATATTTTGGCATCTGAATCTTTTTAGTGTTGGTTTTGACCTCTTTCTCCAGAGACCTGCAAAAGTCGCTGTTTTGCAAGGAGAAATGTCATGTGACATCAGCTTTTGGGAAGCTGAAAGTTCAAAGCAGCCAGCGGTGAAAACTGAGGCCCTGCTTTATCAGTGGTGATACCTTCCTGCCTACATGGAAGAGCCCAAGGTGCTGCCTTGGCTTTGCGTGGTTGTTGCCAGAAGCTAAGTACAGTGGAAAAGAGGCTTCTGATGTACTTGCAACTTTTAATTGTGTCCTTGTAGGTTAATTGAGGCCGTGCTGTGGGTTTCTGTTTCTTCATTTTCTTTTCCCTGCCCTAGGAGAGAAGAAAACTGCTTCTGAAACTCATGGTCACTCCCTCAAATATATGCCCAAGCTTGAGGAGAGTGCAAAATATGAGAATGCTGGTGTGTGTGTTTGTAAATCTGTTCATACTTTTTTAAAAGAGAAAACCTGTACTCATTGATGAACTACACTTGTTGTGTAGAGTTTTTTCAGAGACTGGACAGATTTCAGTAGTCTCTGCTTCATTTGTTATTTCCCAGCTTGCCAGTGTGTTCAGCTATATGAGACTCTTGTACTGGGAGTGAGAGAGGCTAAGCAAAGGGCTTTCCTGCTCTTTGTCAGTGCTTGTCCCTTCAGTACCTGGGGATAGCTGGCTTGACATAAGTGGCATAATTCTACTAAAATACGGTTATGCTGCTGGGGTGAAATCTGGGTCTAATTGAACCTTTGTGTTTGATTGTAGTGAAGCCACATTTCTCCTTAGAGTTGGAGACAGGGAGGAAGACTAGATGTGCTGGTGGAGGTGGCAGAGGAGAGAGAGGTAGTTAAAAGAATTTCAGCAAGTGGACAGAGAAGCAGGAGAAAGAATTAAGTTTGAGATGGGGAATATATAAATAGGGAAAGGAAATAGGCTCCTCTCTGAAGGTAGAGCGGAGAGAAGCAGGTAAGGGTGTTCAGGTAGCAGTCTGGGGGAAGTAAAGAGAAGGAAAGGGAAGGAAAATGGAGGTGGGGATCCATAGGGGTCATGGAATGCATCATCTTGCATTTTAGGTAGGAAGAAGCACTAGTTAGCAACTTTTCTCCCCTCACAAATTTATTTAACCAGTCTGAGTTTACTGCGTAGGGTGGGATGGGGATAACTCAAGGAACTGGTGAGGAAGGACTGATCCTTATCGGTGGGTTTTATTTGCAAGGGAAACAGCACAGAGATAAAATCACCTCGTCTTTTAGGGGAAATGTTGCAAGAGGAACATCTCCAGGTGGATCCCTTTTCTGCTCCCAGGGCTGTTTGGATTCGTTCTTCGGTGTTTCCACATGCACGTTAATTCTCTGGTTCTACAGTTGCGCAGTTTTCTTAGCGGGCAACATGCTGCCTTTAATCAGAGATGTGCGGCCCTTGCTGTGTTCTAAAGTGCAATGCAATAGCTCTTGGTCTCAGGTGATGTTATCCCCAGCACTGCCTTCAACTGGCAAAGCTGTGACATTGAGGTGCTTACTTCAGAGCTCGGGGTGTGTTGTTAACCCTTGTGCTGCTGCACTGGGCACTAGTGAAGGGAGAGAGCAGAGCAGGTTGCTGGCTTGTTCATGCTGCATCTCTAGTGCCAGGTATAAAAATCTGCTCTTTTTTTTTTTTTACGATTTTATTTTTATGCTTATGTTTTTGCTTTATGTCACTCAGAAATCAGAGTAGAAACGTGCAGTTCAGCTGCAGCAGAACTCTGCTTACTACAAATCTACTGCTTTGCTCAAATGAAACATTCATAGGGCCAGAGACTCCTCACTGAATCCGTTTCAAGTCTTTCAACCTCCTCCAGTGTGATGTTTCTTTTTCTTTGCACCTTGACACAGCTCCCGCAAGAAATACAGCAAAGTCGTCCTCCTTTGACCTCTCTCCCTTCCAACCCTTCTTTCCTTTGTGTGCCCAGTTTGTTTTTCCTTAGCCATAGCTTACGGGGAGCAGCTCTTGGTGTAAGTGATGCTTAACGTTCCCCATGAGTCGGAGGATTTCACACCAGTCTGATGGGCAGAGATCTGGCCTCAGTTACTTGGACCTTTTTCTTTCTTTTTTCGGTGGTGTGGTTGGGTAGGAGCTCCTTATTCCTCAAACTAGATGTCACAGCGCTGCGGCATGGTCCCTCCTGACGCTCTTTAGCTCTGTTGACTGACTTGGTTTCTGCGGAGAGCAGTCAGATACCTTCGAAGGTCTGCTGCTTATCTGCAGGCTCCTCTGTGGCCTGAAGCCCGGAGTGAATCCTGGAACTTCTGTTTCCTGAGCACGCTGGCAGAGAAGATAACTTACAAAAAGTAGGGTTGTTTCTGAGCCTAGTCAGAGACTTTTACAGTACCTAATGGCTGTTGCAAATGCTCAATCTCCCCTGCAAGAGCATGGTCTACTTCTCTGATTTAACTTTTTTAGCTTAAAACAGCCCTGTATGGATGCTGAAAGCCCACGCTCCTAAAATAGGTTGAGTAGAAAAAGCACTTCACTGATGACTCCTCTTCAGGAGAGGAGAGAGAGAAGGTAACAATGAACAGATGGCAGGTATTAGTCATATCACCTAATATATCTGAAGACCTCAGACACTATCGGCACAAAGATGGTGGAGGAACCTAGAGGGAGTGAGTCCTCCTAACAAACCAGACTGGGTATTAGAGTTGCACGTGATATAGATAAGAGAGTTGCTGAGAAAATGAGGGGACTTGCAGCCAAATCAAGAAGAATGCTCAGAGAGGCTCAGAAAGTCCTGGCCAGAACCCGAGACTACTTTTACCTGCCCCGTTACAGGTACAGCGTCTCCTCTCATGTTTGCCGCGTCCCTCAGCATCGTTCCTTGGGGCTCCCATGCTTGGAACACAGTTGCCTCTGTAGAAGGCCCAGTACAAAGGTCCAATCCCTCCAAAAATTCTTCCAATTTCAATATCCACTTGAATTTTGTTGGGTTTTTTTAGCTTTTACTGTCATGAATTCTGTACAGAAGCTGCTTGATCTTTCCACCTAGTACCCAAAACTGCCAGTGTGCACCTTGCAGGCTAATTCAGCTGGCTCAGCATCCCCTCTGGAGCTCGCTGGTATCTACACGTTGGCCCTGGCCCAGTTGGCACTAAGCTCTCAGGAGCGCCTCTGAGATGCTGCTGCCTGCTGATTTGCTGGGAACACGTTGTGTAAATGAAATATAAAATCTGTACAGTCCTTTGTACCTAAGTGGCTTCCAACAAACTTGACACCACAGAGCAAGCAGGCCACTGAATGACCTGCGGAGGCATCGTGGGAGAAGCGCTTTATTTCCAGTTGCTTGCTCTAATTGGGGTGTTTGTATCATCTTTTGCTTTAAAACCAGACTGTCCAGAGGGGAGCATGGCTGTGGGCACACTGGTGGGTAGGAAGACAAGGTGCAAATGTGGGCTTTTTTTACTTCCCTGCGGAGATGGGGTCATCAAGGAATCGCAGCATCGTTCTGATCTCCCTGCAGAATGGCTCTATCTTGATTTGTATTATTTTTAATTTTTTTCTGATTTAATATCTTCAGCAGCAGAGGCTGCCTATGCTGTCGCCGTCTTCTCTTTTGTTTCATTTTTTTGGCATTCATTTATGAAGAGAGCTGCTCTGCTGGAGATATTCCCATCATTTTTCACACTTGTGCTCAGACCTCTGCAGAAGCCAAGCACCCTGTGGGCCTCTGAATTACAAGTCCCATTGTGGTAGCACCTTCCGTCTTTGGGCTTCAGCTATTGCCAAACACCTAGGGAATGAAGTGAGCGAAACATTTCTGCTGTAAACTCTGCTGATACGTAAGGGGTTAAACTAAACTCTGTTTATTAATGTTGATGCTTTAAATTGTGCCAGACGGCTTTGAAAATGTGACAGTGGACAGGGCAGCAGGCAGTAAACACCGTTAAGTGACAATACTGTTCAATATTTGCTGGTAATTGAGAGAGGCAGCAGCTGCTGGTATGCAGCTTCAGCCAGGATGAATTAGTAATGAGTCTGTAACTGGGCATTTTTCTGCTTTAAAGTTGCATCAGCCCTTTATGGTTCGATAACATGCTCGAGGTAGAAAGAAAAAAAAAAATCATAGCAGGCCCTAAATTGAAGATTTTAATTTGTTTTTCTTTTCCTGTGAGTTGTCATGGAGCTGCGGTGTCGGTGATAAATTTGGCAGCAGTAGTAAAATTATCTTTTATTTAAGGAGCAGGCTTTTGGGTTAGCTTTCCCATCCTGGGTGGCAGGCAGAGGGAACGCAGCAGGCAAAGCAATCTCCTGCTTTGAAAGAAACTTTTGTTGTTCTCTCTTTGGCTTCCAAAGATGTTTTCGGTTACGGTTTCTTTGAAAGAGTTTTGCTTTAACTTTCTTTGCTGGCTTGCACTGCAGGTTGTGGTGTATAAAATAGTTCTGGCCCTTGCTGGAGGAACCTGCTGCAGCAGGAACACTAATTCAGCATTTCCCTTGTGCTTTCTTTGCGCTTTTACCATGCAAATGTGTCGAGTTTAACCTTTGAAAGCTCGCCGATAAGCTGTTATCGGCCAACAGTTGACATAACAAACCCTCCCACCTTGCCGAGTTGGGATGGGAACTTTCCAAGGCTTCGAGGCTTGGATGTTGTACAGGAGCAGCGTTAACCCAGGCAGAGCAACCAGGCTGGGGACAAAGTTTCCTCTCTGAAGAAACCAGCCACAGCTGCTGTTTATACAGCCTTCCCTGTGAGTATTTCTTTTTTTTACAAAACATTCTATTTTGAACTACAGATGCGATCGTGACGGCACAAACCCGGGGTTCTAGTGGACAGCAGCATCTTGAACAGTTCTGAGGTTGGGCAGGGGCGATGAAATCCTTGCTCTGCTCAAAACAAACCTATTGATTTCAGTCCAGCTCGGCTTTCACCACAAGTAGAAGTATTTTGAAGCAGATAATGTTTTGTTTGTTCAGTTCTTTAAACAAAATCCATCCGCAGGGGTTAGTGTTTGAATCCAAATCCGCGGAATTTGACTGGTATTTTGTTAGGATGAGGAATGCTGGCTTGAAAGAGTTTCTTGGGTCCACGATGGTTATTTTAAAGAGGGGAAAAAAATCCAATCATCAGTTATGTTTTGTAATCCCATTTCCAGTCCCTATGATTTCTGTCTTATGTATGTTTGTTTTCTGTATTTATTCTATTTGCATTATACAGGTTTTTTTTACAGAGTAAGTGCTGTCTTCTGTGTTGGCTTTATACATGCAGAAAATCTTGCAGGCTGAATCAGGAAAGCAAATGTTAAAAGCCAATGGAATCCTAGAAACAGAATAGAATGCTATAAAAGGTGGCAATAAATGGAAGTGCAGGAAGAGCTAAAATCATCTGGTGGCAAAAGTCATTTGACCCTAGAAGTCCCTTCTTGGCTGGGGTCCTCACAATTCCTACCAGATCATGTCTAGAAATCTGTCCTTAGAAAACTGTTTGGTTTTTTGGGTGTTTTTTTGGTGTGTTTGTTTGTTTGTTTGTTTGTTTTGTTGGTTTTATTATTGTTTTTGTGGTTTTTCCCATGTGAAATTCAATCATTTTATTCCAAGAGCGTTCTGTCAACTCTGGATATTTAGTGTTTCATGCTTTTTACAAACACCTCTCCAATTTTATGTGTTGTTTTCTATATATATGAAATGTGCTTAAAATTACAATGTAATCAAATACAGTCTTTCCTTTTTTGTGTGCTTTTGATTCTCTCAAGACTGTATTATTGTTTCATCTGTAGTATCTACTTACAATGTGTTGGGGTTTTTTAATGCAAAAAACCCCAAAACATTGGTGTGTTTACCTGCATCATTTCTGTCTTAAAAAATTAATTACTAGCTTTTGGGGCTTTTTTTCACTGATTTGATAAAAGCATGTAATTTTCTTGTAAACAAAGACACATATTTACATTTTTCATTTATAAAAAAGTATAAACTCTAAAGTTTGTCTAATAAACCTTAATGTATGCCTCTTTAAGATAAAAACCAGAGTAGAGTTTCCCTCCTTACCTCTGTTGGAAGGAGTTACTAATTGCTTAATAAACATTGTCTCAGCAGTGTGCTAATTAGGAATTAAACTCTATACCTGTGTGGTATGTTCCATGTTTTTAGCAGGTTTTTTTGTGAGGTGTTTGGTATGATCTGTGACCAGGTGTATACACCTTCATCTGCTTTGGAGTGCTCCAATATCTACATTTTCTATGGAATTTGGATGTCACATCTCGCTCTTGCTGGTATTAATGACCAGTTGTTT
>VWZK01002279.1:360146-429729 GCA_013396935.1 Baryphthengus martii | reverse complement strand
CCTTCTTTCTCTTCTTTCCCTCCTTCTTTTCCTTTTTCCCTTCCCTTTCCTTCCCTGCCTGCCTTTCTTTCTTTCTTTGATAATTTGCTTCTGACTTATGTCCAAATCCCTCATTATTTTATTGCCTGGCTTGCTTCCAGAACACCATGGACTCACAACTCTGTGCTGCATGACGATACAGGGTAGCTATCATATTCCAGTGCCTGCTAAAATAGCAGCTCAGTGACAAAACTGCAATGTAATAAATTACTCTTTGGTTTTATTCTTCTGCAATGGCTCCCATGTTTGGAATACAGTATAAATATTTTCAATATAGATAACCTTACAAATTTTTAAAATATATTCTGCATTTTTATCATACAGAGAAAGGTCTGAAATCCTCATTCTCTGCCTCTTCTTTACATTACTTACTCCAAACAAAGGTAAATGGCTCTTGTGAATCTCTCATTTGGCCATGGGAACGTACTTTCAGCTTAGGTGCAGTCAGGGGCTGCCTTCTGAAAGCTCCATTGCCAAGTATGTGACGTGCTGTGTGGGGGAACTGAACTGCAAAGGGTGTGAGAGAGAGGACTGGAGCTCTGCTGGAATTCTAGGCAATACTGCAGTGCTATAAAATGGTCTGGGGAAGTTACTGTACCTTAGAAAGCTTTGAGTCCTTACCCTGATTAAGCTGTGCTCCCTCCAGAACTGGGTACCAAGGTGTTTAATGACCCCTTAATCCTCCTGTACTGAGCAGCCTGTGCGATGCTGCCACACAGACTCCTACTCAAGATGGCTATCTTAAGAGCTAAAGGGAATTACACGTAGGGAAGATAATGCATTAGAGACACCAGAAATTAGAGTTCTGTTCCATTTCAGAATGTCTCTCAAATAAATGTGAAACCTTGCCTTTGTTACCTTGTAGTAATAGAAGCAATATTGTATCGCTCCCTTCTCTGGGTTCTGCCAGCAGTGACTGGTGAAGCACAGAGATAACTAATTACACTAATTAAAAGTGGAGAAAGGTAGTCACCAACTCTGGACCTGAGAGACCAAAGTTTAATGCACCTGGCAGAAGGGTGACATTCTTAGTCTGCTTGAAGACACACTAAGCAAAAGGGATATTTAAATTTGCGGTCTTGGAAGACCGAAATGCAATAACCTGTGATAAATTGAGAATAAGCAGGAATGTTAGTAATTAGCTAGCGATGGGAGAGCATGAAAAAGATAATATAGAAGAAGCAGACTGAAAAAATTATTTCCTGGTACACATATTCAGACTAAGAGATATACTGGCATTAAAACCAATATGCTGAGGACATGTCTGCTGTCTTCACTACTGTTCTTCCTTTAGTAATTGACAGATCAAGGGGGGAACTGATGCCCACTGATGATTACAATATTAACTTATTCTTGAAAGAAATCGAAAATGGCACTGTTAATAATGCCCAAGCTGTTACAGCATCTCTGCAAAGAGTAAGAATGTTTTAGTGGCATTGGAAGAAGACGTAAATGGAGTAAGATAGATTTTTTGGTGGTCCCATATATCTAAATATCAAAAGTATCTAATATTTGTCTATTTTACTGGTTGCCAAATGTTAAAACCTTGAAGTTGGAAGAAAAATTGTCCCTTGGAGAGGGCTATAAGAAAAATTTTGTATTAAAAATTACTGAATCTTACTGTGCTTTGTTGGTCCTGTAAGTAAAAGGAAATTTCACTGAATTTGACCAAAGGCGATATAAGCCAATGAGCTAAAGACAGCAGTGCTCTCAGTATTGATGTAGAAGAATTAGAAAATATTGGTTTATGAACAGTACAATCAGTAAATTTAATAAGTTGCTCCTGTAGTTAGTCAAAGTAATTAACACAAGGGCGTATAGGGCAACTTGAGCCGGCAGACTCTGGCACTGGAATAACTGACTGCGAGAGAGCCATTAGCTCATGATTAAGTAGTTTATCATCAGAAGTCATCATCTGCAGTCATAACTACTTATTTATAACTATTTCTGACTGGTACTAGGGTCACATAGGGGCATTACATAGCCTCCTTCTTTAAGGGAAAAGGAGTATATTCTTTCATATAGGAACATTTTCTGCTTTTCTTGTTTCAAGCCATCATGAAGTTTTCATGTTCCTGAAGAAACGGATCCTGAGGAGAGGCATATCCGTATGTTCTTGACTGTAAGAGCCCACTGGAGATAGAGCAGTATGAAGTAGCTGGAGCAGGGAATGAAGAGCAGAATCTTTCTACAAAGATACAAAGTGCAAGCAAGAAAGGCTGAATCCCTCCAGCAAAGAGATCCATGGGCGTAGGACTATAGAGGTGTCAGGAAAAAGAGGTGTGCTGCTAGCAAAAGGGAAAAATCGACCTCTGTTTGGTGATCAGAGTAGAAGGTCAGCCAACTTCACAGGTGGCTTTTTCATCTCTAGCTTTTTAATTTTAGAGCTGATGTCAAGAAGTGAGGACAGGAGACAGGAATGTGGTTTATGGGTAGGTGTCTGGCAAAGAAGTCCTGCATATTCTGAGAAAAAGATATTATTTTGATAAGCACATTTTACCACTATTTACAGTTGGTATGTGACTGGGTTATAGCAACAACAGTGTCTCCAGAGATGATGACATCAAAACCCTTTAAAATGAGTTAAGGAAGCCTGAATGTAGTCTTTAAACATGGAGAAACTATACTGAACTTCAGAAGTTCCAGTGAACTGGAATAAGTAAGATCATACGATATTTTGCCAGCTGAGTTTGTGAAGAAAAGAACACAACTAAGGTGTATCAGCAGAATCCCTCTTTGTTAAACGTCACTCTAACCAGTCATCTATTCTGCAAACATTCTCTGATAAAAACAAAATTCACTTGCTGCTAGCGGGTGAAAAATTTGGGAGCAAAATAAGATGTTGCTGGTTATCACCAATGATTCCTACACCATACCATTAAGAAGAGACACCAAATTTTCAGCTGTTACGAGTCTGAAAAATTAGGTAAAAAGGAGAATTTAAAACATCAAAGTTTGTTTCATTCTCTATTTTCCTGCCATCAAATGAACACAGAAGAAATATGTTGTATTAATACATGTTCTAAGTTGTTTTTTAAAGCATGTTATGAACCAGCCTGGAAATAATCCCTTAGTGATGTTACCCTCTGTCTCTAGCCATGTTCTCAAATTGTCTTAATTTTGCTGAGCTTGAACCATTTCATCTGAAGTTTCTTCCTGTTTGTATTCACATCAGGGGACAATTTTGAGATGTTAATTGAGCCTCAGCCTTCAAAGAGCTGCATCTACAGCCCTGGCGTTCCTTTCACATGGTTCTTTCCGAATGCAGAAACACAGTACAGGACCTCATGCTGTATCAGATTTGGAAAGTCTTCTCTTAGATCATGTTCTCAAAAGTGTTTGTGCCATCAAAATGTGTAGTAATAGTCAGCCAAGGTTGGGCATTGTTTGGAAACATCTGGTATAACAGTTGGGGAAGAAAGTAGCTTCAGGTATTGATTGTAACTTGGCGGTTTGTATCAAAGATGTACAGTTTTTCAGTGAACAACATTTTTTTTCCATGTATAATATTCTATCACACACAGGGGGCTAATCTACTAAAGCGTAGGACAAGTTTCATGACACAGAGCCTGTCTAGCTTATATAAGGAGTGTTCTCTTGTCCCATTTGCCTTTTATGTCTTCTGAAGATGTCCACCTGTAATTTGAAAGTTTGATTCAGGGTCTATAAATTCCACTAGAAGATCAACCTTTGCATAATCTAACCTTGAGTTTCAAATATAAGTAATTTTTTTTGACATATGTGTCAATAATCGTTCTATTTCACTGTAAAATGCTGTGAATTTCATTGGTGGATGTGTCTGTATGCTGGAATGTAGGACAGACAAATAGTGTTTACTTGCACTATTATTCACCTATATGTAACTTCCTTTTTCTCTTCAGCTGTGGATCCCTTGGACAAGCACGTCTCCCTGTTCTGTGCTGGAATAAACAGATCTTACGACCTTCCTCTTTTGATTTCCACCATATGTGGTAGAAAAGCATGAAGCTGGGGAGTGTGGATCTGGCAGAACCTCTGAGTGCATGGAGAGACAGTGCCTTGATGCAGGACAGAGTGCCCATCTGTGACTTCAAACACCATTTGGATTTTGGTGCAGATCTGCAAATCTGGACAACAGAATGTACAAAGTGGAAGACATTCAAATTTACAGGCCAGTATTATTCAGAATTTCCTGTGCTAGTGGGATTACTGTTATTCTACTTCATGTTGTTAGTACTTGTGGGAGGAAAGAGATTCCTGAGAACAGAGCTGATCCAACAGAAACAGACCTGAGAATTTATCCCACTTTTTGTTCCATTCCAATGTATGACTGTACTACATTTCCTTTAAATTGTAGTGCTCAGATAACTGTTCATCCAAACACGAGTCTTATCAAAATGCAGTGACTCAGTCATACACCACAGACAAATCATGGGAAGATTTGTGTAGATCTACTTGGAAATTGCCAGTCATAGTTAGAAACTCTTGTAACAGAATGAGAAATGAGAAAGAGTGGAAGTAGGTAGACCAACCTGAAACAGTAGGACAAATAGATGGGGAAAACTGAATAGAAAATAGCAAGAAATATCTCAACCTAGTGGTACTTTTAATAAAAGAAAAGTACATAAGAGACCACATGGGGGCAGGACTAAATCAAAGATCAATATCTCTGTGACTATTCCTGGTATTTGTGTTGAAAGGGTCATTTCGTGTGAACGGACCTCACCTGTACTGGCTCTACTAGCACAAGTAATGGGTAAGTAAAGTCTGCTGTAAATACAGAAAGATTGCTGATGAAGTCTGGAATAAGTATCTAACCTCTAATGAGCGCCATTTGATTACAGATCCTCTCTGAAAGTCCTGTAAGGGTTTTTGAATGAAGCATCAGTCTCTGTCTAGTGTAGGAAGCAGAGCTAGTATTTCTTTGCCTGGTTTTGGCCGTCCATAAAAATGGCTGATTGACATAATCAAACTGATTTTCCATAGCCCAGTGGAAGTTCATGGTGTACATGTCACAAAAAAACTTTGCTTGATAAGCTATGAGAGTAGTAAGAATATATGTGAATTGATAGTATGTGCATTAGGGATCACGGATTTGTGAAGTTCTAGAAATTGAGTCCTCAGTATTGAAACGCGATATTAACTCTTGGGAATTTTACTATCTGTGATGTCTGAAAAGAAATTACCATCGTTGAAGCTTGTAGGAAGTGAGGATTAATTCCAGATTTGTTGTTGGAGGCACAGTGTATGTTATCCCTTGATGAACTAACAAAGAATACATAACATGAAACATGATATTGTAGGTTTTCCGTAATACAACAAACTGAATAGATCCAGCCCCCTGAGGCTATTGGGGTTTTAAGGGATTTAAAATTTTACCTAAGCAGTGATATTCATATTACGTGTCCTTTTAATTGCTGTGTTTGTGTTTTTTTTATTTTATTTTATTTTTTTGTCCTTAATGTGCATCACCCTATAATAACTAGGGATGCATATATTATAAATCTGTGGCAATTTTAGAAAATCCTCACTAAAAAGTCTAGTATATGGTTTAAATCACCAAGATGAAGCAAGTGTCCCTGATGCTAGTTCCTTAATTTATAACTCCTCCTTAAGTGTTACAGGTGATTACTCAAGAGTGTAGATACAGCACATGCACAGTGGAGAGTGCTGCTACCTTAATCAGCTTCATGAATTGTGTTGCTTAATTGAAAATGCTAATTACATAACTGTTAAATTGTTAATAACTAGGAATCAGTATGCCATTAATTTGAAATTGCTATAATCACAGCATGCACAAGTGTGGAATTTCACTGCTGAGGTTGAACAATGAATTTAATTTCCTAAGAGCAAATGTGTCATAAATGGGTGTTGTACAAATAGTGATTAAGTCCAAAAGTGGGTATTTCTTTGCTTTAAATCGTATTTATTTATTTTTCAGACAAACAAAATACATGTGAACTTTTTTTGATTTAAAAAAAATTCTTTCTGAACTTCAGAGAAAAAAGTTTCTGTGATTATTTCATCCCAGCATAGGTCTTTCCTTGGACTGTCCCAGCTTCAGAAAGAAGCTAGAGCTACTGGGTCCAGTCAGACACTTTTGCATCACCAAATACATCTATGTTCTAGAAACTTAGTCCTAATCCTTTTCTTATACAGGGACTCAGTGTTCCTTTTAAGTACAAAAAACCCCTCCTCATGGATTAGGACTGAATCCAAGTCTTTGTGCATGTTTCATGCTTGTCCTTGCTGCCCTTCCTTTAGAAGTGCTAGTTCCAGCTTTTCTAGGCAGGAAAGTTAGCGTGGGCTCAGCTACATAATAATGTGGTTCTCAGTGCTATGTTTCTTTGGAGTACAAGCAGTAAATTGGAGACAGTTTTCCTCCTTTCTGAAACCTTTGTGTAATTTATACAGCTTGTTTGGGCAAGCGCAACAGTTCCTTATTTCAAGGGGTAAGCAAATCTTGACCTTACTGTGCATTAATTGCATCCATGAAGGAACAGTGAAATATCACTGGTTTTACTAGCTGACTTTGCGGTGCTTGAGTATTAATTTTCAGAACAGCCACCTCTGATTCACACCTCAGCTTCCCACCCCCTCCTTCTGCTTAGGTGCGGTTTTTCCAAAGTAACCTTGTGCCCTTTGCTGTGACAATCAAGGAAAGGAGACAGTACAAGAGTTTCGTGTGGAATATAGAGAGAACTCAATGGATGGAGGTCTCTCTGCTAGGTATGAAATATTTTCTCTCCCTCTACCTAGGAAGATTCCATCGCAGCCATGGAGATACCACGATTCTCCATAGGCCCCGGAGAGGAAGAATATTCACGATATATTCATTTTATTGAAGCAGAACTGAGGCACAAAAAGTAGCAAGAATCAAAACCATCTGCAATAGGTTTTTAATTCCTCAGACTCTTGTTGAAAATAGAGCACATTGCTGGATGGACAAGTGTGACTGTATCTCCTGAATCCTTGGCTATTGCTTTAACACTCACTGTGGTTTGTTTTCAGAGCTTATACGCCTCTATAAACCAGTTGAACATATACATGGATGTGCCCATTAATATTGCATCACACTGCAATTTCTACTTCTAATTTCATTAGAAAAACAGACTGAAAATATGCACATGTAAATTCACTCTTGTTCATTGTTCAGTCTCAAGCTGTAGTGAAGTAAACTTCCCATGCAGCATGTGAGAAATTAGGCACACTGGCAGCTGTGAACATCTAATTCCCCCTGCAGGGAGCTGACAATGTACTCCGAAGTAATGTTTTTCACTAATTACATACTGCACTGACCATGGAAGCCTTCCACTATCCCATGGTAGACCAGTAGGATTCCTACAGCTTTTTCATTTAATTGAAAGTGAATATGAGGGACTGTTAATATTGTCTTCTGGGATCCAGTGAGGATTCTACAAATTGCAGAATTTCAGACAACTGGTTAAAACTATGTTATACATTTAGCTCTCCCTGCCTTTCATTTGGAAACCCCCCGATCCTTAAAATAAAATCCAAGATAATGCTCAGTAGGCAGGCTTCTACAGAGGTGTGTCGTGCTGCCAGCTATAAATTAGGTAGAAAAAAGACTTGGCTTGCTATTGGTCATAAATAAAATTCAGGAACAAGAAAAAACTGAAATCACAAAATAAAACAATGAGTAACTTCTTCGAAGTTACAGGAGTTGTTTTCAGCTTTGTAATACAGTCTATTGAATAACACTTTTGCATTAATCCAAGGGTGATCGTTTTGCTGAGCCTACTACATCATTTAGGTTCAAAATGTGTTTTCACCTTCATTAATTAGTGCTCGATCTTCCTACTACTGAATTAGCTTTGAGAAAAATAGAATTAAGCTCTAAAATGCAAAATTAGGGTCCTGATTAGACAAGAAAAAGAGAAATCCAGCCTTCTGTTTAAAAATATAGTCCATACCTGTGTTTTATACTTTTAGTGGTTGTATATTGAATATTGTAAATTTATAATGAGTGTCTTCAAGCAGTGTAAGGAGAGAACAGACTGGCACACATGGAATAGAGCAGGTCTTAACAGAGAAGGTGCTTTAGCTGTCTATCTGTGTTTGTAGCACTGTGAAAAGGAGGCACTGAAGCTTGCACTGCTCTGTATCTTTGTGGCAGTGCAGGGTGCTTGGAGTGCCAGGTTTTGAATATACAGAAAGTAAAATAAAGTGCTTGGAGGTTACTTTAAATTGCAAGCTTGTGGAGCTGAAGATGATGTTTATTTTTTTTTCTGTGCTGAACCAAAAAGAGATTTGCTAGAGAAGCCATTCAGTGATAGCAGCAAGAAGGTGAAGGGGAATTCCATGGAGAAGAATTTGAGTAAGAAGGATGAAAAGGGTCTCCATCAAACAAAAAGATGAGCAAGAGATGGATGACTAAGGAGAGGGCAGTTCGTTTGCCAGCCGAGACTAGATGATATTTGTTTGTTATGTTTTTGTGAACAATTGAAATTTTGTCAGGTGAGAAGGAGGGAATTTTCTTTTTGCTTCACAGCTTTAGCCTGAATATCTTTTTATATTCATAGATGTGAGAATTGCATGCAGTGCTGGTATGTGAGTTTGACTGGGATTTCTTTGAAGACTTTTAGACTTCTTGTTTCATATTTGTCTTTCAAAATTAGAGAAGTTTAAATGTCTTGAGCATGTGACCTTGTGAATTTTCTGTCAGCTGGGAATTTTGAAACAAATTCTGCCATTCAGAAGGACCATTTACAAAAGAAGTAGTTTAAATGAAAAAATGTTTTAAAAACCTTGAAAGAAATTACTTCTGCATGGGAGGCGTGTTTATAGAAGCATTAAGATGAGTTAATTCTGACAAGAATGCTAAGGTTTTAATATGTTAGTTTATATGCTTGAGGCAGTCAGTAATCAAATGCCTGAGTACCATATGTACTGACATTTACAAATCACAAACAGATTTATATATTATGATTCCACAGCTTTATCACAGCAAAATCATACTCTGCTGTTTAAAACAGATGACAGAAGAAGAATTAAGGATTCAGACTTACGAGAATGCAAACAGCTGTCTAGTGTTTATTATATGGGACAGAAAGGAAGAGGAATGAATTTTAAAAAGCTTAAATAGCCTTCTGAGTAAGGTGCTAACTAGATGGTTGCCCAGAAGATTTATACTGGGCAAGTTATTTCTTTCTGCTGTTCTTTATCAGACTTGCCAATTTAGGCTGTGAGCTATGCTGTGCAGGAACTAAAGCTGCCTCACGAACTCCTCTCAAAACACCCCTGATTTGTTAAAAGTGCAAATATCTGGAAAAGCTAGGCGTATCTGAAACAGTGCAAGTTTGAATAATCTTGTTTTGGGAAAGCATTCTCAGCACGGAATGTTTTTAAAGTTGGTTGATTGCTCCCAGAGCAGTCACAATATTACGAGCTAAGGCATTGAGCTGTGATAAGGGGGAGAATGGCCCAGCAGAAAGTTAATCCTGGATTTCCTACAGCCCAGGTAAACATCCTTACACTGGTCTCTCAAGGAATCTGGAATTTCTCTTTTCTTTCATGGCATGTCTGTGCTGCATATGAATATTAAGAGCTGTGTGTGATTCTTGTCCAATGCACGGAGGAAGCAGTCACATGTCTCAAAGAATGGTGCTGACTCCACTCCTTTTTTTGCAATTAAGGTATTATTTAGTTAACAATTTAGTCTACTTTGAAACAATGAGCATAATTTAAACTAATGCAATCCTAAAAGTAATGGATGAGATGGTTTTAAATGGCTTAGTGTTTAGCAGTCTGTGGCACATACGTGGCTGCACACCACATTCAGTGTTGGCTTGGCTTCCTGGCTTGACCTCAGAGCTGCCTTCTCCCCGTGGACTTGCCCAGTGACCATGGGGCTGAGATTGACTCTGATCAATACCTCCAGGCCAGATTCTGACCTGCTGAGCATCCTTCCTTCTGCCCAGCAAGGTCGCTTCACCCCATTGCTCTGCTGTCAAGCCTGGCTCCCACTCACCTTCCTGGCTGCAGTCGGCCATTGCAGCTCCCTGGCACAAACCCTAGCGTGAAAATGTAAGAAATTTCATTTTTAACTTGTAAAACTAATAGGTATAGTATTTAAGTCAAGCACTTCTTACATGGCAGCATGATTTCTGGGTATTTGATGGAGTCAATGCAAAGACCATGCTAGTGAGCAATTGCAGTAATGGGAGTTCTCCACTACCATTCAAGTTCTGTATCACAGAGTAATGCCACTCGTCCAAATGCATTTTATTTTGACTTTATTGATCTCATTCTTTCTTAAAACATTTTCAGCATCTCATCACTGCCCGAGTTCAAGTTTTTGTACAAAATGAGTATTGCTGCATTTATGGACACCCCTAATTATGAAATCTACAGCATTTAAAATACTGTTAACATTTTGCTAGTAATGGAAGAAATTAAGTTTTTTATATAAGTAATGTTTTATGTTGTTTTCTCTTTTACTTCAGCAGATATTGTCTATTAGTCCTTTCCCACTGCAATTCAAATTGTTTTGTTTTGTTTTGTTCTTTGCAAAATTTAGATGTATTCTGAAAGATTCTACTCTCCTGAGAGTTTGAAACATTTATTTCAAATGAAACAAAATATCGATCTTTACTCCTGACAGATGAGCTAATCAGCAATCAGCAGAAAAGAAATTATAATAATTATATTTATTGCTGTATAAGATATTATAGAATGCCTATCTAAAAAAAAATTTGATTTCAATGCAAGAGTATAAACACAGTGCACTTGCTATTATCTAAACCTATAGAGGATATACCTAAAAGGTAGACAGAAAGAATAAAAGCATGGGCTGTTCATTTGCTTCACTGAGTCAGTGAGTAAGCTTTACGTGCTAGACCAGAGTGCTGCTACACCTGGAGTTTTTTAATTTACAGTTCTCCAGAAAGAGACTCAGAGAAAAAATAAAGAAGAAATATGCAGCTTTGAGAGAAAGCATCATGTAAGTCCAATTTTTCATTCTTCCTGAAACATTACATGTTGGTGAATTGCAATCTGGTCCTGCTGGTTCTTGTCAGAGCACAGCCCACTGACACGGTGGGTTACATGATGAAATGGCGTTTGAATAATTCTCTCTATCCGCTGCACTTTTTATTGGTAGCTAGAAAATCATTCCTGTAATAGGAGGAGTGGGAAAAGGATTCCCATGGAACAGAAAGAAGGATCTGATGCACAACTAATTTATTTTGTGAACATGGTGTCAGTCATGTAATAGTATGCTTCTCCCTGTACAGACAACTTTATTTCTATAACTTGCTATATTTTGTGAGAGGCTTCCACATTTTCTACCTCATCAATATTTTATCAGAATTAAAAAAAATGCTGTCCAAACTACTGTCCAATTGGAAATCAGCTTCAGGTCTGAGATATCCTGGCTTTTGTTTTCTTTAAAAATGTGAGTATTTCAGGAGAACAGATTTTTTTCTGCACTATCAAATCTGGGGCCTGACTTTGCAGATCTCAGGAGGAAACCTAAGAACCAGCTCCCCACATTCTGTGAACCATTTTCTTTTTCCTTCCCATTTCCTTTCTGAAGGTAACTTCTAACTTTGTATCTAACTCTGACCTGGTGTTCCTACTTTTGAAGCACAGACAGTAGAGTACAATGTGCACTGATAATGACTTTGCTGAATAGACTCCACATGGAAGCAGCCACCCATACCTCCATTTTAACCAGCTTTCCCAGCCTTAATTATATTATTATTTCCAATGACTAATTGCTTGGGGGTTCTCTATATCCTTCCATGCTGAGGTTGTAGGGGAATGTGGTGAAAATTTAAGCCAGGGAATTTAACTGGAAATCAAAGAATTTATAAACAAGAAGCCCTGGTCAGAAATTAAAATTCAGTGTAACTATGCACAATAACTAAGCAGTATGGCACAGCTCGGTTTAGGCACATATGTGTGAAAAAAGGAAAAATAAAACTGCCTTTGTGCTTAGATAAATGAGAAGGGAGGAAAATGTAGGATTAAAGGAATATACATCTTTCACCAAAGCAGTCTCCTCTGCCTTGGTGTAGAGAAGATTATTGGATAGCTGCGATGTAGAGAGGAATCTGGCAAGGAAATGACCGTGGACTAGTCTTCTGTGTTAACTACTTCATATCTAAAATTAGAGCTATATACATTAATTTAGTTTTACTCTCACAGATCTACTTGCATCTGTTTTACCTATAGGTAAAAAACCTCACCTCTGTCCGCTCCGAACGAAGAACTGGGTGGATGAACTGCAGCTTCTTTGCTTTCAGAAGCCGAGGAAGAAGTCTTAAATTATTTAAAATCTATATGTGAACCATAGGGCGTCTGAAGCTCTCCCAGAACTGTCTGTCTGATTAAAAACACTAGCACTTTTCTGGTTATTTTAGTCCCATGTTGGTTAAGCAGCACAGCGCCAAGAGCTGCAGACAAAGAGGAGACAAAATATACTTGTGAGGAGGAGCTCATCACTGCCTGAAATAGAGGCGTCTAGAGTATTAGAGGCTATAAATACCAATATGGGAAAAGATGACTTACAGTGAAACAAAAGCAGGATGATAAAGCTGAATAAAAGAAAAGTAAGGATGAAGATCAGAAAGCATTTCTTAAAGGGAAACCCCTGGTAGTGTTGGGTGCAACCCCTGGGGGGAATTAGTCCCCTAGTGAGAAGTCCCGGTCTGTAGCTGCAGCACTGCACACAGAATCACACACTGTGGTGAAAGTGCTCAGGCCATTTGGAGTCAAATCCTAAATCTGTCACAGTCTTCTTAAGTGACATTGGGCATGTCAGTTCACACATCACTCAGACCAAATCTTGATTCAACTGCCACCCATGTTATTTAAAAGCAAGCAAAATGTAACCTCAGGCTTCTAATGCTGGCTAAAAAAGAGCTTGAGTGGTGCTGGTGCTCTGAGGCAAACCCAGGCATTATCCCATGTAATCTGGATGGCTGAGGCACAGGTGGGGCCATGGGTGCTCCAACCAGGTCTGCCTCGGTCATATCCTCAGTTCAGCTATACCTGAGGCAGGTGCTCTGAGTCTACGGCCAGCAGAGCAAAGAGGAAGCACCTGGCCGTTCAAGAGACAGTATTGTCATCTTTAAAATGAGAAGATGTCAGAATGAAAAGCCCCCACTTTGTTTCTCATCCATATAAACTGGGGCATATGCTAATTTCCTAGGGCAGGACTCTCTCAGGTGGACTTCAAGGGGGATTGTGCACAAACCATTTATAAAGCGGCAGAAACTGAACTGTTTGATCCATGAAAGAACCGGTCCAACTTAAAACATACATGAATTGGCCAAACCATTGCAACATACATTTATTCACTGACTACTAAGTTAATTACTAAATCCATCAAATATGAATTCGTGTAGGCTGTAATCTACTAAAGCCAGTGCAGGATGTACTCCTATTCAGATGCTGTTTTCCAGCTCTCATCTTCCATTTTTTCATCCTTCCCTAAAGTGGAGGGGGCTATGTACAACTCCTGGAGAAAGACAAGCTGTCCATCTGAGGACTGCTAGAGCCTGAACAACAGTTGGTTTTGTCTCCCTGCATTGCTATCAGTATAAATTACAGAATTGTTAATGACAACGTCCCTGAAGGATGGGTCTCCTGGTCAGCCAGCAGCTGTTGTAGCATATCATGGTACTTAAATGTGCTTCTTCCTCTGTGCGTGAATCAGCCTTTCACGTTTGCACCTGTAAATACAAGGCAGGCGAACAAAACCAAGCATCTTTTTAATTCCAGCGTTGTGCTGTCAGCTTGAGTGCTTATTGCATGAGCTGTACATGACCCAGAGCTTGCTGTTGTTTCCTTTTGTTTTTAGAAACATGAATTACTGCAGGCCAGGACTGGGCTATGGGGCCATTGCAGGCTGCGACCAGTGCAGCTTTGGTAGCTGCTCGCTGCAGGATGACGGCTTGTCAGTTGCCCACAGTTCCTTCCATGTGTGTAGGACAGCTACTAACTAACCAAGAAGGAAGGTGGCTGTGGATTATCTTACTAGACCAAAAAGCATGGTCCCAGGAATCCTAGCAGCCTTCCTGGGCAAGGCTGGTGCTGGTGTAACTCCAGGGCAATAGTTTGGGCTTGGCAATCCAAGCCCAAACTGGTCACATGTGAAGATAAGAGCTATCCATTTGTAATCTTGCTTATTATTTTGTATTGTGAACAGAATTTCTTTGTGCTGTTTGCACAATGTCCAGCACACCAATGCTCTTGAAACCTCCAGTCCAATACAGCCATTAATAAGAGTTTGTGTGCATGCCCCATGTTCTGGCCACTCTGTGCTTCTACGTTGCTAGTTTACATTCCATTGAGAGTGCAGAATCTGGTCATATCTGCTCTGTAAAAATTTGTGGATGAATTGAAATAGCTTCTTCCATCAGCACAACCTGGAAAAGTGCTTAAATGACAACAGAGATAATAGCAGAGGGCTTAACTGGTTCCTCCCCTGACACAGGACTTTATTTGCACTAAAAGCACAGATCTTACGCTAGCAGCCTAGCACTGGGGCAGCTGTGCTGATGTCGATATTAGCCCTCAGATTTACATCTCACATTTACTGAGCTGAGGACCTCTGATTGTTAAAGATGTGGCCTTTCTCCAGCTATTTGCTGTTAAAAGTGGAAAGCCAGGCTGGGCTCATATGGCTGAAGCAGACCCTCAGGCCAGCTGGCCACATGGCCATCTGCAAGGGTTGCAGCAAAGACTACAGCTCAGCCCTCCCAGCCTTCTGGCTGCTACCCACTTCCCCATGTTTACATTTACAGCTTCCTTTCATGGCCCCTCTGAACACAGTCTGCTGGGTCCTCATGGCAGGAGAGCTGCCTTGCCTCCCTGCCAGCTGCTGGCAGAGAGCCTGAGTGGGATTGTCACAAATTTTAGTGCTAGTTACTCCCATGGTGTTAGATTCTCCATAAGGTAACAGCCCACCTCGCAACACTCGAGCCAATATTAAGAGGAAACGTGACTGTCCCATGGGAAGTGCTTTCATGGCTGGTTTTCTTGCTATTGCAACGGGGATAATCTGTCAGTACTTGCTCGTTCTCCACTATGGTGTCTCTCAAATTGGGAGGGCGTGAGAGGTGCTGGCCGTGCTTTCTGCCTTGGGACACCATTGCCTTTGGTGAAGCTATACAGGCAGTATCTGTCTTTAGAAATTGCCAGACTAGAAATATTTATGCTGCAGTTTATAAGAAACAAACAAACTGGGAACTGCTTAAGGAAGAAGGAACAAACTCTGGAAACCTCTTGCACCTGAATAGACATTTCTAGATGGTTAAGAAAAACAATGTTGATGCAGTGCCAAGAAAAAAAGCAAAATTAAAACATGTGTAATGCTTTCCCCAAGCAAATGTGATCAGCAAAACCTGCAAGGGGAATTGTGCACATTGTTTGTGAAAAGAAAAGACGAACGCTGATGGGTTGCAAAGGTTTCTATACATGCTGTCATAAATATCTCTGGACTATAGTCGGTATCATATGTTCAGGTTTTTAGAGGCTATATCTTTTAAGAAGGAGAAGAAACAGAAGAAGCATTATCAATCTAGGAGACTGGGAAGGAAATAACTGTGTTCACCAGATCTCTTTGATACGCACACCAGAAAGGCACCAATAAATGATGTTTTTATTAGGCATTGCTTCTCACTAGACTCCTTTTGCCTGGGAAGCACTGACTGTGAAGTACAATTATTATCATGCTGGGATAAAAGACAACCATATCCATTCTTCCAGTGTCAGATGTAACCTTATACCAGACAACAGCTCTGGAGCCAGTAATTTTCAAATCTGAACACTCAGTCTCCAAAATGTCAGCTTTATTTTAGGCCTATGACATTTTCCATCAGCTATAATGCTCGTATGCAAATTCACATACATGCTTAGGACATGCAGTTGGCGTGGAGAGCAGGAGAGGGAAAGACAATGACCAAAGCCAGACTGAGCACACCCCTTCTGTTTTGTCTCTGGTGTGTAAAAGCGGTTGTATTCACAAGGACACAGGTAGATCCTGCAACAACAGTAAGAGAGCTCTCAACGGAATTTATGAAAGTAACTGTTAGGAAACATTTTTTTTTTTCTTTAGCTCTGACTGCACAACAAATGATAACATGAAATCAAACATGACATTCTACCTGCAGGACTTGACTCTGACAGATGGAGCCACGTTTAAATAGCACCATGTCGCCAGTTCCCATAAAGCAAAATACACAGAAGCGAAAATCTAATGGGAGAACTAAAATGTTCAGTTCTTGGAAGTAGACCAGAAAAAGGTGGGAGCAAAGAGCATGCCAGGGAAAACTCTTACACCAAGATCAAAGTAAAAAGCTTGTCACCAAAGCTTGTCACCAGAAGAACTGAGAAATATATTCCTGAAGTGCTGGAACTTGATATTATCAAAGGAAGCTCAAATATTTCAAGACAAGCAGGGTCAAGGTGCAGATGTATTTAGATCCCACTTTATGGGTTAAAATGGACACTTCCAAGATTGTTACCAGCTCTGAGCAGAATTTGTACTGGAGATAGCACCCCTTTTTGGTGAACTTCGAGATCACCTTCTGGTGTCAATCAGTACAGCTCCATTGAAGGCACCATTTGAATTCCTAGTTTTGTTCGCTAGGGATCTCAAAGACTGCAGCAAGAATGATAAGCCTGGGAGTAGCTTTTAGACACCTATATTAACTGTGAATTTGAATCATGAAGAATGTCAGAAAGTTTAGAGGTAAGCCTGTTTTGGAAACAAATTACTCAGACTTCACAATTTCTGTCTTTGTTACAGCATTGAACGTTCTGCTTGTAGTCTCAGTTTCCAGTTCTTGGCAATTACATGACATTTTCAGATTCTGTTAAGCTCTTGGGCTTGTGAAAAAAGAAACGTGCAGTAGGCATTGCCTGAACCTTGACAAGGAAAATAAGAATCAGGAGCCAAAAAGTAAAAAATTGTAATTTTTAATTGAAATCTCATGGTTCTGAAGTTTCCGGCTTAGGATTGTTGAATTCTTTGGGCTGGCAATACTGGCACATTGCTCAGGAGAGCTGAGTGAGTAGTGATTGTTCAACAAGAATAGCCAAAGCTGCTTTTCTAGACATCTTAAAAGCTTCAAAATACACACCACCTGCAGACTATTGATTACATGTTTTTTCCCCAAAATGCATGAAATTAAGTGTTATCAATTCCAAGCATGCAGAGGAGAAGAGAGCAGAGGACTCCTGCCCTTCACCTGCTGTAAAAGTTCAATTTAAATGGCTTTGAAGCACGTCAGTAAATCTTTCTGTCCTCATGTATGGTAGGCATGTAATAACACTTTGTTAATGGCGATACACTAGTAAGCACACAACTGTGAGACAGAAAAGGAATAAAGTCTGGTTCTACCATTACTGACCAGTCTGCTGGTTCAGATTGGTCAGCAGCTTTGGGATATTCAGATAACCAACATGAAATGCAACCCCACTGGCTCCCTACGCCCGTTACATTGCACACACAGTGCTCCGCTCTCAGTCTGTGGCGTCTTGTAATGAGTGACTGATGCTTATGCCATGTTACTTTACATTACATAAAGGGCTTGGGAAATTATTATTCTTTTTCTGTATGAAAAATTTCAAACCAGGACAGCGAGTGCCATTCAAGCCTCTATCTTCTACTCCTCATCAGAAATCACCTAAATCAGAAGTCTTGATCGTTCAGTATTTATAGGCTGAGAAGGCTTCTTTTTAAAGTTGACCAAGACTTGGTGCTTGCCCATCATATGATGAGTCTTTTTTTGTAAGCAGGTGAACTACTTTCTGTTACATCTTCTTTTTGTACTTGCGAAGTTCAGATAGTATTTTTTAATAACTTTTTTCCCCCTTGGCTATTCTTTATTTAGAGGACTTATCAGTGAAATATTTGAATCTGAAGCATTTGCTCTGTAGTATTTCACAATAATTGTGTGGGATCTGAAGTATTTACTGAGTTCAACTAAAATTACTAAGCAGTGCAGCTTATTCGATTTGTTTATGACAACAACAGTTGCTGGGAGGATTTACAATGCATCAGATAACAAGCATCTGATGCTGTAGGAATACACAGTACTCCTAACTAAATGTGTAATAACATGAACATGTGAGGAAACTCTTATGCCCAGCCCCAGAGGCAGCTGGGACCCTTTAAGGCTAATTTCTGAGTGCCTTTGAAAATTGATATCACCTGCATCTTGTGGAGAGTGGGGTGGAGCAGGTGGCCAAGGCTCATTGCAGGAGGGGAGGTTTGGAGGGAGGTGTGTGTAGAAAAGGGTTAGGTTTAGAGGAGCAATGTTTGAGATGTGAGAGTAGGAACTGTCCTAAAGCGTTCTTTGAGATCTGTGGTTGATCCTCCAATAATTCCCTTGGACAAGGGGAGGTAAAGGATGCTGCTTGCTGAGCTACCTGCTACAAGGTGAAGGACGTGTCTTCTACTGGACGTTGCAAACTTACGCAGAGGTATCTTGCCTATTTTTAAAATGTCTTGCTTGGCACTTATTTATATTTTGGCATCTTAGAAGTGGGTTAAATTAGGTTATATGTTTATTAATGATTTAATTGTATGAGCATGTAAAGCCTATCTAAGGAGAGCCAGAAGCTCTTATGCAGGGTTAAGTGAGATGCAAAGCTTAGTTTACTGGAACAAAGTGCTATATCAGGATTGCCAGAACAGCTCACAGCTGTGTAATAAACAAGGAAGTTATGAAGAAAACTACTGAGCCGAGAGGGAGCTTCTAGGCTGTACTGTGGAGGTCTGGATTCAGTTAAGAAGGTTGGAAAAAATCATTTAATCTTTCAATGTGTTCTAAACAGATGGAATTTGGGAATTTCTGTGTGAATTTCTGTGCCTTTTGAGTTGCTAGTTTTGAGATGGAGCCACAGCTTGGGCAGCCCTCTGTTTTTACTCTTGTATTTACTTATCCTTGTTGCCCTGACCAGGAGTCCAAGTAGTAGTTTACAGATCAAGTGACCAAAAGAGAGCAAGCAGTCAGGGTTTGGAATCAGAGTGGTTAATTCTTGGCAGGTGTCCTATAAAAGTAGAGCTTAAACTTTTCTACTGACTTGTGTACAGCAGCAGCACAGAAATTTATTTCATTGCCTCGCATCTTCTTTGTACAAGTAGTTACTGCTTTTGCCTTCTCTTAATCTGCATTTCTCTCTTTGGTTATTCTAAGTAAAAACAGTGAAGGAGCTGATGTTTCCCCAGGTATAACGTTACTTTTTAGCACAGTTACGCAAGGTAAAAAAAAAACCCAACCCAACACAAAAAAGCCACTTTCATCTGATAGTGGCGTGCTAGAAAGAGACAAGGGGGAAAAACACAATTTCACTGTAACTTAACAGAAACTGATGCAAAATGCAATATATAATTTTCCAACCACATCTTGTCCAAAGTTGACACAGAACTATCATCTTGATGGCTTTTCTTGTATCTGTTCATACATTACATCTGCTTGTTATTAAACTTGACTTTTCTTTCAGAATTATTACATTGATTCATTTGTTCCTTTCCTCTCGCCTCTAAAAATCACTCAATAGTGAAACTAATAAAATAAAAAGCTTTTCTTCGACAAAATAAGAGATATTACACCCTTTAAATCACCAGCTGCTTTCTGTCCTCCCACAGGATTTCTTGCTTCTATTGGTAGAAACTATAAAATAATTGAGGCCAGATTTCTGGTGGGGTGTTTTCAGTTATTTCATCTTTACCTTAACTGAAGTCTTTTGTTGAGTATTACTAGATCTTCCAAGATTTTATTGCAATAACAATTGCTAAGGTTGAGAGCTTTTTTTTTCTTCTTCCTCAAATAACATTTTGCAGTACAAGGACAGGTGAGTTGTAGCCAGAAATGTAGTTTTCGCATTGCAGCACAGGAAAACAACTTCTGGCTTTCATATAACATACTGTAAGTTTTCATTGTGTAACAGTTCCCTCTGTTTCATTTTTATCATCATCCAAGTCTGAATAACCTAGATAAAATAGATGAAATATTACAGGGGATTTAACATCTGGAATATCACTGGCAAAGAAGGAGGAAACTACCCAACCATTTCCTCCCATGCCAGTACTGAGAGGATAAACTATACCCTGATGCAATGGCAAAGCTTTTGGGGCTCGATTCTGTGTGAGGTTGTTGTGTGTTTGTACTCCTCAGTACCTGTATATTGAGGATTGCTGAGGATATTCTAGGACTTCTTAGGGACTCTGCCCCAGAAATATCTTGTAGCAGGTGTTTTGTGTTTCAAGTCTTCAAAGAGATGCGAATTAAAAGGGCACAAGCTTGCAGTGTTGTCCTGCAAACTGGGTTTTATCACGCTGTGCAGACCTGAACCACTGTGTCTGTGCTGATGGTGGTGTTGAACCATTAGTGAGGCAATCTTGTAAGCAGAAATTGAGTGGTCATGTGAATTTAAATCAAATCTGCATTATTACTGATAGTTCTAAGCAAAGGAGTTGCATTGTACTAAATATTAAGGTGCCAGTGGAAAAAATAACAAATCAAACTCTCATTTCCATGATGCTCAACTTCAGCACGGACTTGACTAAGCAGCAATTACAGTAATTCAGCAGAACTCTTGTTAGGTGCAATAAACTGCATTTCTCACACCTGCCCTCCAGAAAGCTGCTTCGGTGTGAAACTCGATTTGCCTATTCATTTCAAGGTGAGTGAGCCTTTCTTCCAAGAACTGAAGCGTTCTTCAGCTGTGTGGTTTTGGAGATAAGTGCACAAGCTGTGAGAGCCACAATCCTTTAATAATCAACCCAAAGCACTACAGGCAACCTGTATAGATGGGATCCCGCAGTCTGTGACTTGTCTGGATCCCTGTGTGTGTGCTTAAGAGTCGCAAAGAGCTATGGGGCACAAAATGAATAAAATATTTTAAGTGGCTTTTTATTACAAGACCCTCTTGTAGCAGTTGCTGTAAGTCTGGCAGCCTTTCCTTTGACCCTGCTCCTCTTCATAAACGGACAGTGCTCTCGCCTTGCCTTTTTTAAGGTGTCAGGAGATTAACTGATCACAGGAGGACTACTATTATCTGCTGTGGTGCAGGGGAGCAATTGGTTCTTGCAACTTAATTTGCAGAGCAAAATATGTATACTGTGGAAGATACGATGTATTTACTCCTCTTAGGATATAGCTCAAAGGACAGATAACTTTAATAGGGAAAAATTATCCTGAAGTACTATTTTTATGCTTTCGTAGACAGATTATTTTAAGAGCTCAGAATTTAGATATGACTGAGGAAATTCATTTGGGCAGAGCAAAAGTCTAGTAGTTCCTCCTTAATATTTCAGTCTAAGAATGTTGTTACTCTACTTGGATATTTAGTGAATCCCTATTTTTTCCTAATTTACTCTGCTGCTGTCATTCTTGTCTGTATACTTGGTTGCAAGTTGTGCATGTGCCATATATAGTAATGTACATAGGAGATGTAGACTCTAATAGTAAATAAAAAGCTGCCATTGCATAAAGATTGTGTTTTTACAGGGTGCTCTATCAGCCCCTTTTATAATGCTGCTTTTCCTGAGGGTCTGTCAGCACTTCTGTTACAAGCGCTGCCCTGAGGCGTACCAGGCTTCTTCCTTCACATCCAGCTGCAATTTGCTGTTCCTTTCAGCTTCAATGCTGCAGATTTCTTTTGAAATCCAGTTTACTCATTTTTATATCTCTGGAAGGTTAGGGTATAAAGGTAACTCTCTAAATGCATATTTAGGTATCTAAATTGAACATCCTAATGAGGGGAGCAGGCTGTTCCCAGCACCTCTGCAGCCGGGGAGCTGAGCTCCATTAGATGCCAACCCTGGATTTAAAGGCTCAATCCTGAAAGAGTATTTTGTCTCTTTTTTTAAGGGGGAGGGTGGGGGCAGGGGTAGGGTGTTGGAAGAAAATGCCCTACTATTTTAGTATCTCAAACTTAGTATTTCAAACAATATGGTTCAAGTGTTTGAATTTTGAAAGGAGCTTATTTAAAACTTGTTATGCCTTATCCTTCTCTGTCCCAGCGAAGTATCTGGTTGTGAACAACTGCATTGAAATTGGCATTTTGGAGCTGTGACCTTTTTTTTGTTTGTATTCCTCGAGCTGTCTTGGGTCTAGTCACAATCTCTACTTGCAGCTCTGCAGGCTGGTTTGCTGGGTGTGGATTGCTGCTTGTTCTCCCCCACGCACCAGCTCAGGAATGACACCTGCAGCGGGAGTATTGATCTCCTAGACTTGCCTATTGCTCAGCCGTGCTCTTGGTAGAGTTTCAGCTTTCAATTACTGCGATTCATATTTTTATTCTTTGGGGATGTCTAGCAATTTAATGAAAGAAAACAGAGCTTTGGCAGAGGATTTCATTAATCAAGTTGTATTTACTTATTGACAGAGCACAGGAAATAAGGCCAACATGAGGTATCTGTGCACAGTTTCTACAGCTCTGCTAGCAAGGTTTCCTGGTTCTTGTTGCAGAAACCCCTCTAGCTTGTACTGCTGCTTCCTCTTAGCTTGCTGATACCTTCTGGCAAAGTGTGTCTGTTGCTTAGTAAATGCTTTCTTCCAGGCTTCTTTGAACTTAAAGCTTAATCTGTATTAAAAGCCACCTGTAGCTCCTGAGTTGCAGTCTTCCTTTCTCCATTGCCCCAGTGAATATTCTTAAAGGGAAGCAGAGCAGATGTAATTTCTTCCAGTTTATTTCCTTTTGTTCTAATTTGCCCCCCTTGAAAGCAAGTTTGTGTATAATAATTGCCATCGGCTATTTCTGACCTGTAAGATGTAGTGCTTGTTACACTGTGCATCTGATTATTGAATATTTTGATGCACAATCAATGTGGGAAGTCTGCTCATTTAAAGCTTATAACATCTGTTTGATATTCTGATATTTTCTAAATGGTCAAGATTTACATCTGTAAATAGCAATTAGAAATTTCAATAAAATTCAAATATGAAAATTTGATATGACCTTTTTGCCCTCAATATGCAGGTTAAATCAATACACTGGATGGTTTATTTAGACTTAATAAATATGAGCCATGAGTTACTGGAGGGGGATTTCCTGAGGAGTTTGATCTGAGTAAAGGAAATCTATAGGATCAATGTACTATGTGAAAAATTTCTGGTCTCTAGTTTAAGTTTTTTAAACTAAGCTGCATTGGTTAAATCAGAGTTGGTTTGTGCAATAGCCATTCTCACTTGCTTCAAAACAGGATGCAGCACGCTTTCCTAACAAAATCCATTAGCCACGGGTTGACCTTTACCAGCCAAAAGAGTCCATGTGTTGATGATGGTGCCTGTTAGCACTCTCTGGCAAGGAGGACCTTGTAGACCACTAAAGCAATAGCTCAGGAGACAGAAATCTCAACTCAGAACAATGTTATGTAAGAGAATTAAGGTTTTCTGTCTAGGTGAAATTTTCAATCAGACAAGGGTTGTGTAGGTAAAACAGGCTTATGAAGGTCTCCTTGCTTTTAACCAAATCTATAACGGTTCTTCAACAGGCAGGCTGTGTTAACTAATTTAATTTTTTACCCTGTCAGTGAAATTAAACAAACCTACAGGAGTTGAAGGTCCTGACTTTAAGTCATAATGAATGCCCTGCCTCACGTGTTGACTCAGTACTACTGGTGAAACTGTTTGTGGCTTAACAGTTACTCAGTATGAGGAATACGAGTGCTGCAATTGATTAACCTCTTTGTATAACCTCGCATGAATAGCCTCTTCTGTTGCAACTCTTCTAGGCTGAATTCATTACACAAGGACTAGGAATATATTGAAAAGCTGGAAATCACGGTCATCCTTTCCTCTGCTGTGCTTTACGCAGCCTGGGCGCAATACAAAGAACCCTTTTGTGCCCCAGCTTGGAGCAGGAGTTTTGCGTTGCTCTGGTGTTTCGCAGGTGGTGCTGCGTGCCTTTGTATACATTGAGCCTTTCGGGGGGGCTTCATGGCTTAAAGCAGACGTACATTATCGCTACTCTTGATAGACACATTTCTTTTCAGAACGTGTTCTGAAAGCATGCAAAGCTATACCTAATAGAAGTTCTGCCTGATGTGCGAGTAGGCTGATTATACTGTGTGCCAGTAAAAAGAAAAAAATCGGTCGGTTTTACAAAATGTCATTGCTCTATCTGCTCTCCGGTACTGAGAAGCATGCAGCATCTCTTGGAGGGAAATTAATCCAATCTGAAAGCAGTCAGAAGGTGTTATTCTTATGCTGCCCAGAGGCTGATGAATAAGTGAATGCTTTGTACTGAAGATGATGTGTTTAGGTGTTCCGCAAGCTTTGTTGTTGCGTCGAAAAGGAAAGATTAAACCCAAATGTCTTTGGGTGGAGACCCTGGGAGGAAAAGATGTTCCTAAACAGACAATGATACGTCTCTGGCACAGAAGTTGCCCCAGTTTCCCCTGAATTAAGCAGATTTTGGGAAGCTGGATCAGTCCCTCAGTTGTCCTCCTCATTACCAAGCCTGCGCTGTTCAGGAGTATGATTCTTTGCAATGAACTGAATAAACTGATTAATGAAAAATGCCGTGGTCTTTTAACAGGAATTACTTTGAACTGTCTAAGCACTTCTGTTAAATACTGTTGAAATACAGACTGTGACTGTTCCCAGCTTTGTGCCACTTGAGGCAGAGGGCGTCTGAGGCCAGCTGATGTGAAGCCCAGAGCTGAGGCTGTAGATCAGGGAGATGTCCCTGGACTTGATGACCCCATGTGATGTCACTGTCCCTCTCAGTGGTGTGAGGCAGTAGCTGTTCTTCCATATAATGGTTCACCCCAAGTCTGCCTGATCAGTAACCATATAACAGGCTGACTGGCTTGGTTTGGACACAGGATTGCAGTGGATGGAGTGTGGTGAAGGAAGTGTTCATGAAGCTGCTTGGGAATTAGGGCTCAGTGTCTGGCACTAAGAGAATGAGCTTGTAATCACATGACTCAAGCTTCAGTCAGCAAATTATCTTGATATTTCTAAATTTAGAAAAATTATGTTGAGGTGTGTAAAGAAATCTTTTGCAAACAACATTCTTTTTTCTCTTCTTTTGAGTGAAATGTTGTTCCTCGTTATGCTGAGAAATGCTGGTGCAATCAAGGTTATGCTGCTGGACAAATAGATGATTAAATCTGAACAGCGAGGAATAGTAGCAATTCTTGGGCAAAGGAGAGATGGTAGGAGTTTAGCTAATCTTAACATGGTGTGTAATAAAGATAATATTTAAAAAAAATCCACTCTCGGTTCCAGAAGCATAAGAGATTCCTCCCTAGTTGCATACATAATATTTACATACCTCTGCATCATCTCTCCTGGGTACTGTGCCAATCCTGCTGCCTCCTTTCCCAGGCAGTTGCAGCTCTCCAAGTGATAAAAGGCAAATGTTACATAATGCATACTTCTGAATATTTATAATTTGCCTACTAGTTAAATTTACAAATCATTGCTATTCTCCGGAGTTCTTTCAGCAGCTGATATGGGGAAGTTGTTTACCGTGCCTGTCTTTGAAATGTTTTTATTCCGTAACTTGGTGTTTGAGCTACTTTGCAGCTGCCTGTTGTATTGTTTGCTTTACAGACTTACTTATGAGGTTATCTTTGCTTGAACCTGATGATCTCACCTGACAGATGGGAAAACAGAAGGAATCTTCTGGAAAAGGCTTATTTTGAGGCTTAACTCTCTTAACTGGTCATGGTTGAGATTTGAAATTGTGACAGAGCTGAGTGTGGTTTTTGCCCTTTACTCTCAGACTGCTTTGGTGGTGACTTTGGTATTTTGGACTCCTCAAGACTCAGTTACTCTGATTCCTATTACTTCTTTCCTCTCTTCATGGTCTTTGGATGAGACTGTGGTTTACTTTTTTTTGTTACTGTTATAAAACCACTTAGTAAAGGCTTTAGTGTTGTTTTCAATAGTTCTGTCTGAGAGATGCTTCATGCTGTAGCAAGCCAATGCACATTTTTGTGGTGCTTTTTCATACACAGTACCTTACCAACCTTCCCCACAAATTCATAGAAGAATGGAACTAGCCAGGGTCCAGGCAGTTTCTTTGACGAAAACGTCACCTTTCCCAGGATCCAGTCAAAGCTGCGCTGATGTTGATTTTTCACGTCTTATTTTTGCCCTTCTGTCTTAAGTTGTCATTTGTGCACACTCCTGTGTTTTCTCAGTGCAGCTGTGCAAACCTGCCCTCCTCTTTGAGCAGCCCTTGTTTGGTACTGTCAGCTTCATCTGTCCTGTGCTCCCCTTCCGAATGCAACCCCGAAAATATCATCGTTCTGTCAGGAAATCCTCCTGAAAGGAGCTTCTGCTGCTGATAGAGAGGGCTGATCTGAAAACTGCTGGCACCATTTTGTGACGATTTGTGTTACTGCTGCAGCCACTGTGATATCTGGAGACTTGTTCCTTATGCATCACTGGGAACTCAAATATCTCATGTGCCAAAGTGAGTGCAATGCTCCTCAGTAAAAAAAATAAGAGTGCTCAGATTGTGGGTAACCTAAGAATCCCCTTTTTAAAGGAAGGAATCTGAAATTCAAATTCAGATGGATATGGAGTAATGCAAGTTTGTGGTTTTTTACAGTAGAAATCTCTCTTGTATCTTAGGACCTATCTAGGATTCCCCGATACCACTGTGACTGCTGGCTGTGATATAGGCTCTGCAGCTGCCCCTTGGGGACAAAAAGCTGTTTCTGATGTGAACAGCTACCCAACAGGTTAACTAGTGGCATGTTTGTTGAAAATTGACCCCTGGGACTTGTGAAGACCAGAAGATCCCCTTATGTGTTATGTAACTTTCTGCTGCTTCAATAGGACGACTGTTGCAGCAATGGAGCTTTGGTTTTTCATGGTGATCCCAAGCACTTTCTCAGTGGCTTTTTGTTTTCTGTAGTACATGAGATAAGACACCAGAACTGAATGCTAAAAAGTGCACAGGTAACTAGTAACTATTATTCATGATGTAGACTTACAATCTGGTGAACATGTGGTTTCTTTTTTCTTTTTTAAGTACTTTAAAACAAAATCTTGTCCCCCTGCTCCAGCTGGGCATAGTGTCTCTAGGTATTTAGCCCTAGTCTGTCAATTTGTTTAAAAAAATTTCGTGACATTTCTAGATGACACCACTGGTTTGTGACTGTGTTCTTTCCTGACTGACATACTGAGTTAGTGTTTTGTATTTTTGTCTTTTTATCCATTTAATAATTTAATTTATATGAGTTGCTGTGATGTGATCTGCTGTTACACAGACAGTGCATTACTTTAATATGGGGAAATGTAACTACTTGAATATAACTTTCTCGGAATGTCTAAGCTTCTTCTTTGATGTTAAAAAGGAGAAGGAAAACATTATCATTCCCATCAACTTTGTTGGGAAGATCGCTGCTGACTTCATTGCAAATTTGGATTGGTACCAAAAAGATACCATGGATAGCTATTTCAGGTTAGCTTTCCTGATTTGTAAATATTTTTTTTAGTGTTCTGCCTGAATATCTAGGAAAGTTTGAGACTTTACTGATTTTTTTTATTTTTTTTTCCTGATTTGTTAGTCTTTGCAGAATTCAGCTGAGATCTTGTCCCAGAAAATATTGAAAAATTAGAAAACGATATGCTGTTTAATATTGTTTTTAGTGAATTGGTATTTTGATTGAATGATGATACGTTTCAGAGATTAGTGATGGCACAAGAGCGTTCTGGGGAATAATGAGCTGTCTAAATGGTCAGGAAGAAATTTACCTTCATTCTGTCACCTCAAATGTACAGGAGAGAAGCAAAATAATTTACAACATGGCTGTGTACCTCTTAACACTGTAATATATCATTCTTCTGATGATGTGACACTAATCACCAAAAAGTTCTAAGGCTGTGTCATAAATTAGATTGTACTGCATCTGATTGGGCTTTTTGTGCTTTATTCACATCAAAAGGCAATTACATTTTGTGCAAACTTAATCCTACCAGTTTAATGATGCGTGTAAAATATGCCTTGTAATTTGTCCTTTATTAATACTGTATCTGTGAGTTATCTGCAAATGGGAGGCTGCTAGTTATTGTGGTTCTTAGATATTGGGGTTGCTCCTCAGGATATAACCTTTGTTTAGGTTATCTAAATGTGTGTGCAAGAGAGATTTTGATCTTTTTAAGGACTGCATCACACACTGTAGTACTCAAAGGAATTATCTTAACGGAGTCAATATAACTGCTTTTAAATGAACTCAGAAAGCCAGGATTCAACAGATTCTTATGCTAAGCTGTGATAAACACTGAAGTTAACCCTGCATTTGCATAGCATATATTTTTTTGCTTTTTCTCTTCCTTTGGTAATGAAATAACTTTGGCACTAAAAAAAATTGAGTTGGGATAATGAAACTTCCTGGCATAGCGAAACTGAAAAGAATGATTGACTTGCAAAAAGGGTCTCGTACACAAGCAACAAACGATCTCAGAGAAGAAAGCAGTAGAGAACAGGTTCAAAGTCAGCAGAACAAAATGCAAAGCCATGTGTCCTGAAGGAAGGGTGAAATGTTTGCTGGCCTAAGCTGGGAACGCTAACAGAAGCACACTTGACACCAAAGTGCTGGTGAAAAATGTAACTGGTTGATGAATTGGGACACACGTTTCCATGAGGGCTGGGGATGTTCTGGTGCCAGAACACTGGCGAGGCCTCCACAAGAACATGTACAGTATGTGGCTCAGATTTCAGCATTTCACGTCTATCCAAACAAGTCTCGGAGGCTGCAAGAGTACACCTGGAGCAGGCTAACTTTTTTGTGCCTGTCTGTACATGTTCACCTCTGCTTATAAAACATGATTAAAATAGCATAAATGAATGTGAATCTTAAAATTAAAGGATAATGTTGGCAGAAAATAAAGTTATAAACTGGCTGGGAATGCAAGTAGACAGGTTATAGGATGAGATTTGAAAAAACGGTTATTGAAATGCCCTCAAATAGAAGTATAGGGAGTGAACTGGATGTTACGAAGGATCTGTATGATGCTGGTTGTAATAATGGGAACAAAGTGAGGTGACACATATAGCTTGTGGATAACTTGGTCTCTTCACACATGTTTGTGTGAAGAGATGCTAAGCTAAGTGTGTTGTTTCCAAAAGTCTGTAATGAGAAAATTAGTAATAAAAGTCTTAAGGTAAAATGACATAATTGACATGTCAGATGTTGTCTGGATTGATTATTATTTCAGGGATCGAATGTATATGACAGGTCTCCTGCTGCTAACCATTTAAGCTCATTTTACTGGTTTGAAAGTGTAACCATCTAACATGAAAAGCACATTTGTTTGCTTTTTTTTAAATAAAAAGCAAACCCTACTTAAATTCTAAGTAAAACCCTACTTAGTTTCTAAGAAAAAGCAACCTATTTCCCAAACTTTTAAAAGGAAGGGCAAAGATATGGTTTGCTTCTTTCTTGAATAGCAGAAGTTTATAAGGAAATCTTAAAACCTTATTATATTTTCTGATAAGATAATAAATATTTTTACTGTGTGTATTAAAACCCTGCCTATTTTTCATTAGTTACTGATTTCTGAATAACTGCACTTTAGACATTGATTTCAGTTTGCAAATAGTACACATTTGACTAAAGCTTACTATTTTTTTTAGAGGATATACATGCCATATCCTCTAATGAAATTGAGCTTGATATTAATTGAATATAATTTAAAATGTTTATTCTGGTCTAGTCAGAAGCCACACACAGTTTACTTATTCTCTGCAGACATGGTAGTAGTCATTAGTCATGTTACACGTCAGCTGTAATAGTCAAACAGGAAAGAGGAATGATTTGAATACATGCTGAAAATGAAGATAGCGCTGCTTTGCTCATTAAACTGTCTGCAGGACTGATGCATGAAAACAACTACTCTTTCTTCAGAGGGCTTGGAGAGGCTGCATTGTGAACATTCATGATTACTTTATTTTTGGAATGGATTTGAAACATCCAGTATGATCTAGTTGTTGTCCAACTACAATCACTGAGAGGCAAATGCTATTATGTGTGACATTATATCTTGAGAAACACACCTTACTGAGACGTGCTTTTCATTGCTAACCAGTTGTGTATCCAGCTTATTTGAACTGAGCTTACTTTATAACATACAGATTAGTATCACAGGCAGGGTTCTGACCGAAAGTCTGAAAAAAAATAATTAAAAATATCAGTGGTTTGAGGCTATTTGAGAATAGAAATGAGCTGAGAATTTCAGGCCTAGTTTTAGTCTAGCTGCTCTAATCTCATCTCAAAAACGTCATATGCCTAGACTATAAGCATTGTTTTGGTTATGAATTTATATGAACAGAGTAGCAGCCGCAACAGTATTTGCAAGCTCTGCAAAGGGGAATTTTGTGGGTAGAACTAAGCAGAGCTCATGGCCTATGGTAGCCCTAAACCTTTGTCCCTCCACTTAACCTGTCTTTGTACTCCCCAGAGTCAAAACTAAGAATGCTGAATTAATTCATGCTTATTCCATCTGTGGGGTTGCTAAGGATGGTGACATCTGGGATGCCAAAAAATGTTCAAAAACTAATTTAAAAAAAAAAGTCAAACGGTGACTTTGTGATGCACTACAGGGCCACAAGTGGACACAAGCTAAAACTGGGAAACGCTGCTATTAGCCACAGGCTTTTGGACTAGATGAAGACTGACAGTGGTTTTTGATTTCTTTGCTGCTTGCTGTGTGATAAACATTTATGGCTCGGAGCAACACAGGTCTGATTTAGGTGCACAGTAGGAGAAGACCTGGGAATGCCTTTGCTGAAGGCCTCTTGGCCTTGTTTGTGCTCCAGTCACTGCCAGGGAAGGAAAAGAAAGGGAATGAAAAATAGAAGCTCAAAAATAGAGCAGATTGTAATGTTGTGACATCAAACAGAGTGCTTAGCTGCCTAATGTTAATGTAATAATGGTAGCTGAACACTGGCCAAGAAATTAAGATGAGCAACGACTGGATGTCTTGGGTCCTTCTGCTTATATGTGTCCATCTAATGAGTTACTAGAAGGACCAAGTTGCAACATGTTTCTTATTCACCCTTTGAACTGGCTCTTTTCTCCAGCATATCTGGCTGGATTTCTTAAATTAGGCACCAGAGATGTTCAGATATCTTGGTGTACATCCCTAACTGAGCTGGCAGTTTCTCTGACACCAGGACAGTTAAGCTGGATTTCAAACTCTGTTCAGTAAGTGCTAAAATCGGGTCAAATTCTACTTTGAAATCAACGGCAGAAGTCATTTGGCTGCATTCTTGACTGCTCTTAGGCCACTTTATGCTCCTCTGGCATCCTAAAGGAGGAGTGAATTATACTGTCTTGTTTTAAAGCCCTTCTATGCTGCCAGGCTTATACTGTGGGTTTAGAGTAAAGAAATTTCAGGCTAATTGGCTTTAGGGGAAGTGAGCATCAGGGCCATCAACATGTTTGGCACAAGTCAACAATGAGGGATGTGCGCAAATGAGTTGACCAACCTCTTTTAGTTGCTGTGTGGCTGAAGTGGAACCTCTGCAAGGATACACAAAGATCACAGCTGTTGGTTTGTAGAGCATTGCAGTTGAGGGAGAGGCTGGGATGAGCCTTTCTGAAGAACGTAAGCCAACAGGCAAGCAACTGTGTTATGATGGAAAAAAATATCATTTTCACTCTGCCCATGCATTGTCATAGTGCTTGGGGTGAAAACTGGAAAGAAATACCATCTCTTGGGAAAGACTGGGAGTGAGGAGGAAAAAAAAACAACCCATCCCCTGTTTTCCAATTGGCAGGCTTGCTGAAGTGGTGCTGATGCCACTCATGGAAACTGAAGTTCTCTGCAGACTTGCAAAGTGATTTGTCCTCTTCTCCCCAAAATAATAGCAGCCAAGTCCCTTAGAAGTTTCTCATTATGCCAGATTTATTCAAGATTTTGCATTTCCATCTGTAGTCTGGACCTCTCTTGTGGTTGCTGCCTTGTGTGTTGTACTTCAGAAGTAAGGCACTAAACCAATCATTTTATAGCTGAATTGCAGAGTTAAATGTGAGAGGATTGTTGAGACATAACTGCACATATTTTGTAAAAATAGTTAGAAATTTATTTCTTTTCAGTGGCTACAATTAAGGCGTGTTTTTTTCAGGAGAAAGGTGGAAGAGAAGCTGTTCAATTACACAGAGGGCTGCAGAAATGTCACTGAATGAATCATTTAATCCTTTTAAGTATAATAGTTTCCCAATTTTTACCCATTTCAGACGTTTTCTACCTTACATGACACACCCAAGACAAAAAGGGAAAGACTGGTTATAGCATGTTTTGTGCTCCCTGTCAATCTGTTCCTGAGCAATATTTGATGTGGAAGTTGGTATGATCTTGGTAGTTGTAATACAGGATACAATTAATGAGCAGGGCTGGTTGAAAATGCTGTGTATAGGGATCACTTTCTTGAAATTTTGTTCTTGGTTTGCAGGTTTTTTTGATCTACTCTGGCTTACATGTTTTTAAATGTCAGTGCTTATCCAAATTAGTTTTCATTTTTAATACAACTCTGACAATTGGTATTTTCACATAAGCCATTTCTTAAAGAGGTTCTGCAAATTTCATGGAGTTTTAGCTGGTTTAAGGATGTAATTTAGTGGGAATAAATAAACTGAAGCTAAAAGTTACTGTCACAGTTTGAAAAAAATGCCATCCAGACTGTTTCCCTGTTTATGGAACTGTTGCTTCAGATCAGAGAAATAAAGAGAAAAGATTAAATACCATATATTTATTACGTGGAATATCAGACTCTCTTCTGAGCTTGCTAAATTTTAGGCACCTCGGGAGCAATTTTTGAGGTATTATTGGCAAATTACCTCACTGTCAACTATGATTTTGTAACAAAAAAGGAAATATGTGGAAATTTGGAAGGATCAACCCTATTGAAAAATAATACTAAGAGAGCATATTGAATTCCATCCTAATAGAAAAACTTTATTTTGGGGGTGGCTTTAGGCCTTTAGGCGTACCTCAGTAACATTTAGTAAGATGAAATTCCCCAATTAGAGCTTGGTTTCCACAAATAGGTAGTGTCTGACAGATTAGAGATGAAGCAAGTGGGAAAAACATTTGCTTTCCAAGCTGCAAGCTAACCAGGGAGATGCAACTGCTGTCCTAAAGGAAGCAATAAATTCATTTTACTCAGGCTGCTGACACAGAGCATGCAAGCAGCCATATCTGAAAATTGTGTACATATGGAAATAAGATTTATATCCCAGGCTGTTTTGCCATTTTTACAGAAGAAATCGTGCCTACTGTAGTTGTGGATTTATTTTTAAAGTGAGAAGTACATAAAAAAACCTCAAATAAAACATTAATTGCTTATAGAAAGGAAATAGGTTGGTTTTTTTCCCCTACAAAATATTGTCATCTGTTTTATTTGCCATTCCTGTCACTGTACTTAAAGCTTTATAAAACCTTGCCTTTAAAGGCACAGTGAGTACTGAGGCCCTTATCTAGATTTTATTTTATTTCTGTGTGTTACCTTATAGCTTCTATCTGTTTAGCAAAACCACCTTTATAGATGTGCTGGGACTTTCATTCACCTGAATATGTTTAAGTCCTGTATGTTAAAAAGAAGAAAAAGAAGTTAAAAGTGTCAATTGAATCTTTTTTAGTTAAGCTAAATTGGACTTCTGAGAACAAAGTTTTAGAATGTGTTTATTGTGTTTCAGTGCATGTCCTCACATGCTAAATTTTATCTTGTACTTGGCATAAGCCTTTCTGGAGGGAGTAGTATTTTATTTGCTGTGTGAATTGAAGATAAAGGAAGATTTATGTTCTATGGAAGTACTCTTGTGAAAGCAAAAAAAAAACTTACGAGCAGTTTCTTATTATGAAATAAATATGCAGTGTTGTATTCCTTTCTGCCTTTCCTTGGCTAATGCTTGCCCCATGGCCTGCTTAAGACCTATACAGCTGTTTGGAATATGAACTATCTGAAAGTTGTTGGGCGGTTAACAGGAAGAGGTCCCACATCCTGCGTTTGTGTGGTATATTGTTTTGTCACTGGGGCTGTGTCTGGATACCCTTTGGTATCCTTTTGAAAATACAGTCAATCCAACAGACTCAGTCCAGGGTTAAATGATGAGCACCTTAACCTGAACATTCCAGGTATTTCCACTGTTGTCAGAAAGAGAAAATATTAAACTGTTTGCGGGGGGAAGACACTTTTGAACAAGTTTTTGTTCTCTGCTTACCACTGAAAGTTTCAGATTTTGTGCAGTTGCCCGTCTGCTCAAAGGGGCAGCTGCAACTGATATGGAAAAATGTAACTTTTGCCCCAGATACCCTGGTGTTTTGCAGTGTTACCTGGCATTATAATTCTTTATCCATCCTCATTGTAATTCTGAGGAATTTGACTTCTGGGAAATTTGTTTAGTATTGATTTAACTTCATTTCTGTTAAAAGAAAACCTGAGAGGACTGTCTCTATAGCTATGCTATAATAATGGAATATCCCCAATATCTGATTAATACATCTGGGAAATATATTTTTGTTTCACAGTCAAAACAATAATTGAGGAAGGGAACAAGTCGGACTGAAATGAGAGAAGCTTTTCAGGATATTCGGTGAATCAAACTTGGACTGGTGGAAAACAACTGCAGCATAAAGCATTCTCTTTTTGTTTAACTTCTTTCTTTTTCCAATACAATTCTTAGAGCAGAAATGCCAGGTAGTCTGCATGAATTCTTAGTTCAACTTCTTGATACTTCTGCAAGTGAGGTTATTTGCTCTTAAGTACCAAATCATATTGAGTATTAAAAATAATAATTATGCAAACTACAATCAAACAAAACTCCAAAATCAACAAGTTTAACGAATACTGTTTGCTGAATGCGGCCACCATGCAAAGTAATTTAGTTCTCTTCAAACTCAGTTTTTCTGTCATTTCTGGGACTATCAGCTGTTTATTTTCTCAGCTGACTTATGACACACTACAATATGTACTGTTGCTGCTGGAAACAGGTCCTCTCACTGGAGGACTTTTCTCTGGTCACATCTACTATTACAGGTGGTATGGGACCACCCAGAGGGCACTAGTCAGGGTTGGGAGCCCATCTTATGTGTCAGCTAGGATAGACCGGTTAGACTGTTTCTTTACATAGGGAAGAAAAATATAGTTTGTTTTTAAAAAATGAGGCTGTTTCCAGTGGGTTTGATGGCGCAGTTTTTCTGGTGCTATTTAGGAAGGTGGCCTTGGAGAAAGTCTAGGGAAGCTACTACTGCAATACTGACAGGTGGTGTGAGGACGTTAGCCAAACCGGTCTGTACTTCAGGGAAGCCAGATGGAGACACGCATCTGGATTTGACTGCAAGTTATGGATATCTCAGCCCTGAGTGACGGGGAACAGAAATGAAATGGATGTGCTGCTCGCTGGCAATGCAGAGGAAACATGATATCCCCACCATTACTGAGAGATGTCTAGCAGGAAGGAGTGACTTGTATGTGTAGGCATGTGGCTGAGGTGAGAGCACACATCACCTCCTCGTGGCATTTATCTTCCAAAGCAGGCTAAGAAATTCCCTTTCCTGAGTAAATGACAAGCTGCACTATTGTGTTTTCCTGGAGCTATCCTCCTTGAGGAATCAGGAGCAAGAGAGTGCATGGGACATAGGAGAGAGGATCCAGAGTGACACCCAGAAGGGTACTGGCACATGGGAGAAGCATGTCCTATCTCCCTTGAGAATTTGTGTGAAGTGATGGAGGAAGAATGCCAGAGGACACAATTGTAAACGTATAAACAAGATAGTTTTTCTTTTTCTCTTTTTATTTTTAAATCTGGTTTGTGTTATACCATCGTGACAGTTACCATTCCCTTTGTGCTTTGAAGTAGATCAATAGGTTTGTTGTTGGGTCAAGACAAAGGGCTTGACAGCCCAGAAAACAAATTACTTGTATTTCCTCTCCTGTTCAAGCTTCCTCTGTCACAAAAATTGTTAGCTGGAGAAGACAACTTTTGTTTTCATGTAATTGTCATCAAACTGTGTTGGTGTCAAAATCTAGAACAGATAAAATACCTGTTTATCTCTACATAGTTCAGAAGCATCTTAGCTGGATTCAGCTTGTCTTCATAGTAATATTATGGTGTATTACTGGCGTGCTGCTACAGTCTCTTATAATGAGCGTCCCCCTGCTTGACAAATAAACAGGCAGCAGAAGATGATCTTCAAGGAGGAGGACTATGTGCTCTTTTGGGAGCAGCTATAATAATAACAGCAGCAATAATACTAATAAGCTCTTACTTCAACACCATAGGAGCCAGATGTGTTTTTATTGAAGCAGAATTCTTAATTTCTATAGCGGGGAAACATATTTTCCATATTTCATTATGTAGAAGGCATGAGCGGAAAGAGATTACATCAGAAATCATCCATTTTTGTCATGATCCTGACTTTATTTTCCATTGGGTCCTTTTATGTTTTGTATTTTACACTCTGTGTCAAAGACCAATTCCGGTCAAGACTTATTGCACACAGATGAGCTATGAAGAGTTATGAAAAAGGTCATTTGAGGCTTCTGTAAACATACATCACAGTGCACTTCTGAGAAGCCTGTACCTCATGAGTCTCTCTGTCTCTAGTTTCATTACTGTACCTTCTGCTCTCCTCTCATGCAACTCCTTAAATCTGCTTTGAGGCACACCACAGTACGTGAACACAGTTACCACACCGGCCTCCTTCTCAAACCATGGCTGCGTTGAAGAGGTCACAGGGAGTATAAAGTCTGAGCATTTATCCTCTGTGTAGCATAACAGTCCAGTTCTCACACCAGCACAGGTTTTATGTTCAGTTACTCTGAGCATACCTTGCTGGCTCTGGTTTATACTGACAACAAAATTTCTGTTGAGTTTGATGCACCTTTACCTCTAGGAAGTACAAACAGGAAAACATCAGCTACTTTCTCTTAGTCATTTACCTTAATTTCACTATCCCCTTTATTTAACCGTAGACTTTTTCTTTTTAAAAAAAAAATTTAATCCTTTTTATATGGTGTAGTGGAAGAAAGCAGAACTGAGCTTTGCTGTAACTATGAAATCAGAACCAGCATTTTTGAATCAGTAAAGTTAGTGCAAGTTAAGACAATTTCTGTCAATTGGGATATTCTTCTACTTCCATGTCTGTCCCTTTGTTCAGGATTGGAGAAACATCAGCTGTTTAAATTACAGGTGTATGAGAGCTCTTGCTGAAGCACCTTCAGCTGGTTCTGGTTTTGGCTGGGCAAGGATGCCTCAGGTTGACTGTGGCCCCTTCTGCCTCTGTTGGCATAGAAGCTGGTAATTGCACTCCAGTGTCTTGGTCAAAACCACCAAATGGTCCAAGTTTTGGTGTTGGAAGAAAGCCCAGGAGAGAAGAGGGATGTTTGCGCCCCAGAACTGCAGTCCTTCTGAGCTGGAGGCAAAACCTGACTCTCAAATGTGTGCATTCCCCTGGGGTAACGTGGTTGTGATTAAACAGCTGCACTTGTAGGAGGAGTGATGTCTGGTCTCAGTCTGACTCACTGAGTACTCTTTTTAATTTGAAGATACTTTTTGGATAAGCTCATAGTAGACTTAAATTTGGGCTCAGTGTCTGTGCTGTAAAGTCTAAGCACTTTAAGTTGCTCCCCCCCTCCCCTATAACTGAACAGTGCCTCCTACTCATTTCAACAGTGAGGGTTATAGGCTTGAGGATGCTTCTCTGAGAAAATGAAAATTTTTGGGAAACTGAATTTTCATTGGGTACGGGGGTGGTGGATTTCACTCAGATTCTTCTCCCAGTACCCCAAGATGGGAAAACAAATGTGGTAATATTACATTAATTATTAGGATTAATGATGTGTATTGTTGTTACGCATGATCACTGATCTGAACCTTTTCATGTGATAAATACATGCAAAATTGTCCATTTCATTCCCTGGAAGTTTGCACTATCTCGTTGGGATATCTTTGAAATGTAGGCTTTGATGGAGAACTATTAATGTGGAATAGAAATCACTATTCCATTTACAACCTTTTTTCCCATAACTGTATAAGTATTAAAGGAAAATCCTACTTTAAAAGGAGAGCTATAGTTTTTTTTAATTCCCTGCTGCGGTTCACATATGTGACTATTTTTTTTTTTTTTAAATCCTGGTATGTCATATTTATTTCCCATTACTCATCCCTTGTCTTTTGTAGACCATGAAAACTCTGAGGACCACAGTAACTGTTTGGTAGCTGTCAAGCAATACTCTGTAGTATTTCATATATGGTGAGGGGCATCAAGTATCATGCTTGGAAGATCAGCTTGATAAATGGGATATAGAGTAGAAAGGTTGCACAGATGTTCTGGGACCTCAATTCTTGAATTTTGTAGACCAGGAGTTAGATTATATTCTGAAATCACTGAAGCAAAGAGTAAATATAAAGCTCTGTGACCAGAAATCCCTGTAGCAGATATATGCTGTGTGTTAAAGCTTACAATTAAATCATAGTGGTGCAAAATCTGCTTCCAAAGCATGATCTGTAGAATTTGATGCTTGTTTCTGAAGGGACCATCTGTAATGCCTCAATGCCTCAAGCAGGAAGGCGGGATTGCTGTTCAGTGTCTCTGCTGTGGCAAGAGCAGGAGAGCCTCCCTTTCTCCTTTCACAGCTTCAGCCATGCTTTGGCAGCTCTGGATAACCTCTGTTGTTGCCTTTGTCAAGCATTGCACGCAGAGAATTTCTATGACTTAAGTGTATCTGTTTTCTGTTTGAATTTGAAATTGTTGCTCATTTAACCATGACTAATAGGTAGCTTGAACAGAGATCTCTGAAGAGAGACTATTTGAGTTCTGAGCACACAACAAACCTTCATCTAATCAGCCTACACGCATAGACACATCATTTGCGGTTGCTTTCCTCACACAGAATCTCTGCTTGTCTGACAAAAAGATGTATTTTGGTTCCATTTTGGAATAACCTGTGAAAAGGAATGCTTTGCTCAATCTGATCCAAATGAGAAGAGCCACACTGTCTGAGGACCGCATATCACATACGTGCTGCGACAGAGAAGGATGAAAATTCATTTTCATTTGGCTTTTTATGCCAATACCATTTATGACTGGTGCTGAAGTATGAAAAAAGTTGCTGTGAAATATTAAAATGTCAGATACATGACACCTGAAATTAAATCTGTCATCTTAAGACAATGTTGAGATTAAGTGCTATTAATGCTGTCTGCTGTATCTGTCCAGTTTGCTCATATGGTTGGCATTCCTATTTTACTGAACAAAATTGCAGCAAATCAAATTCACACTAAAGTCTGTAAGGCTTAAAAACATCTCTATAGTCAGGGGAAAAAAAAAAGACAGCTTCCTACTGCTAATGTTTAATCAATTTATTGGCTTTTCTCCTTCAGGCATCATCAAATATAGCCAGCCAGAGATGCTTCTGTTCCTATTGTTATTTTGTTAAATAACGGTTAATACACTTGTTAAGCAGCTTAAAAGTAGAATTCCCTTTTTTGAATAATTGGGCAAATCAGTTCTTGTACACTTGGATAGATTACTGTACCTAGTTGTGGCGTAACTATTGCAGTTGTCCTCGTTTTTGTGGAGGTGGAGAGCTCTCTTTAAACTGGTGTGTTTTGCAGCATTCCCTTGTACCTAAGGGGCAAACAGGAAATATTTTAACCTTCTGGTTAACCAACAGGTTGCCTGGGGAGGTGGTGGGGGCCCCATCCCTGGAGAGTATTCCAGGTCAGGTTGGATGGAGCTCTGAGCAACTTAATCTAGTTGATGTCCCTGCTTGTTGTGGGGGAGTTGGACTAGATGGCCTTTAAAGGTCCCTTCCAACCAAAACCATTTTGTGATTCTCATGTGCTCCTCTGCTCACTGGTTATTGCAATTTGGATATACTCTGTCTGCGAGTTGTTGAAGTTATATGACAGAATAAGATTGCCTTTTCTAACTGTGGCTCTGTAACTGGTCAAAAGTCTCCTGGAAGCAGCTAGCTGTTGGTTTCTGCAGTAGTGGAAACAGCCTAAAATTCCAACTTCGTATGTCCTGTGGAGCCTTTCAGTCCTCAAAAGTAATTTCTATGATTTTTTTTTTTAATTGTTGTCTATGTTAAATCTTAAGTGGTTCCAATGACTTGCATAATCTCAACTCAGGCTAAAGATGTAAATGATGTTGATGTTTCATGGTAGTGAGAAATAATGAAACTTCAAAGCACATATTTATGTGCTATCACTCCAAGTGTGATGTTTATATTAGTGACAGATGCAGAGAAAGAAAAACTGTTAGAAAAAATAATCTTAAGTAGTTCTTTGTAATATCATGCACATTTTTCTAAGACCAGCTAATACTAGTCAACACGCTGCTTGTACTCTCCTTCATTCCCTTTCTAGAGATTGCTCATTGAAACTTCTCCAGTCCTTAAATCCAAAGCAACAAGTAGGGTGTGACAGACATATAGCCTTTTAGGTGTTGGGTAGGGTGCTTTTACCTGCATGCTTCCTCTGTGCTTTCTGCCCTTGGTGGTTAATCATAGAGAACTAGCACAATCTGTGACTTCAGTCACTGCTCTTGCTATCTTAACAGTAAATGTTCCTCGTTTAAAATTTGTCATTCCTGAAAGGTCACCGTTTGTTGTGAGGTGATTTAGTATTGGATTGTCCGTGACCAAGCCCATCCATGAAAGGAGTACTGACTTCTCATGTGATGTCTGAAAAATTGACTGGCTTATACCTTGCTGATCTAGCCACGGGGATGTGACTTGACTTGAACCGCTCTAAGAGAAAACCCTTGTTCGTAGTTTTCGGATCTGCTGTGATATTTTTCTCTAGCATTGTGTTAGTGAGACCCTGGGCATCATAGCTGCAGGCTATGGAAATATACTTCAGACCTTTCAGGAAAGTGTCAACAGTGAAAGGCAAGGTCCTTCTGGGAGCTTAGTGATAGTTGTAGAAGTTTGGACTCGGTAATACCGAAGTCCTTCTTGGTTCATCTCTGTGTGACTATTCTGCCCGCTTTCATGGACAAGGTCTTCTTGCTCTATATAGTATATATATTTCCAATACTGTTTGCTAGGAGCAGTGTTGTGTGTTTTCTACAGCATTATAAATATTTATATCCACCTTGCATCTATGTTACATTAGCATTCCTGGAATTGTAATGTGTTAATGTAAACCAACAAGCACTGCAAGCTAAATACACGTTACGGTCACACTGCCAATTCAAAATTACAAAAAATCTCAAAGCCACAAGCAATTGAACTTTACTCTTTTTCCTGGTTGTCCTCTCTTTGTTAGCGATGCACATGATTTGCAATTATTTTATTCCATCTGATGTGTTTTTGCAAGAAAGAAACTCTGTTTGTGGCACCCGTCCCTACGTATGATTTAGTGGCAAGAATACAAAGTTGGCAAACCACCAATTCAATTTGCTTAAAAAAACCCACCCCATATTTTCAGTGCTGCTTACTTTTATTCAGTATGTTTTCTAATCTATATTCTCTGCCCTTCCCGCTCTCTTCTTTGAGTTACAGAATCTTCTAAATTGCATTAAATTCTAGATATTGAGAATGTTCTGATCTCTGCAGGAAACTGGGCATGTTAATATTTTTGTTGAGAGTTACTTTTTAGAAAGGCAACCACCCACTCCCTAAACCTCACCAAAAAAGCCCAAAACAAACAAAAAAATGCTACTCCAACTCCTATCCACCAGAAAAACCATTTTTCATGTTGGCTGAACAGGAGTTAGCAAATTTTGAGCACTTGTGTGCACTGGTCTTCAACAGAAAGCAAGAGGAACAGACCTGGCACTTCTGGGAGCGGTCGGATGGCTGAGCATCAGACAGGAGGGCTGCAGTTGCAACAACTGCTTTGTCTAGCTGATGTAAGAGATAATCCAGAGTTTGTGGATAATTAGGAGTGCTGTGACTGTGAGGTTAACAGATTGAAATAGAAGACAAATCCCATCTTTTGGAGAAGAGCAAGCAGTTTGGCAGCTGTCATTGCATATTAGGTGACTTGGTATGCGTGCACTGAATGTGGAATGGGAACACTTTCAGGAGGAACTAATGCACTTACGCATGGAAGATGATATTATTTCCAAGCCAGACAGAGCAGAGATAAGAAAATGGGCCAGTATTAAAAAACAAAGCTCCTGTGACTATGTCTAACCTGTAAGTAGGAGTACTTACAGCTAAACTGTACTCAAATATCTGAGGTTAAATTCTGGTGTCTTTCCTGCTGCTAAAATTAATACTTGAAGGTAACGGTAAGTTCTGGTCTGTGTACATTTATGCTCTTTAATATTTAGAGTAAGTTATTCTTTTACAAATAATACAGAACTCCCTCTTCTTTCTACAGCACCTATTAAATTATTGTGTTGCATGAAATTGCTGTGGTTTAGCCCAGTTATTTGCAATAGGTTGTTACGTACAAATGCTTAGTGGTTCTCCCCTTCTTTTAAATACTTGGTGCTAATTTTAATAACTTTTTTCTGCTTTCCAAGAAAAATAGAAAGAAGTAGTTGCAGAGCTGTGGTGGAAATCAAAATCAAAACCATGTAATGTCTTTAGTCTGCTGTCAATTAGCCTCTCTGATACAAACCCATGATGAATCCTGTGGTGACTTTTCCCCTTTGAGCCTAATAAAACTCATTTTCAGCTTGCAATTCTGTAGATGCCTCTTCTGTTCTAAGGGAATAACAAAAGATGTCAAGCCACATGTCAAACTAAAATAGTAAAAAAGTAGAAAAAGTAAAAAGAAAAAACACCGAGAAAAATATATCTGTGGTTGAGTTTAACTGACTGAAGAGGTAGGAGTTATTTAATAAGCCTGAAGTTTAGAACGAACTAGTTTCTGTGTAGTAGAAATGTAGACTATGGTAGTAGACTATGTTTGCAGATCATATATCATGCTTAGAGATGTTGCCTTGCATTCAGGAGGAAGAGGAAACAGCTTGGTGAGGCTTGGAAGTACTGCTATGTATTCAAAAATAAAAATAACTTCTAAAGTTTGAAAATCCTGAGTAGAGCCTTAAATGAGGTAAACATGGTCTGAAGAAGTGATTGGGAAGTCATAGGGAAAGCAAGGTGTGTGTGTATCTTCTGGGAGAGCTGGATTGAGGATGTGATGCAGAGCAGGGGGGCAACCTGGAGCATCCCTTGGAGATGCTAACCATGTCAGCTTGAGAGCTTGGCTGCTGCCTGGCTGTAGGTAACCTCCATGGATGCAATGGTTCTGAGCAAGGTCAATGTTTCCTTCCTGCCCCCGTGGGGCTGCCTAGTATGTGACTGTTCTCATCATTTAGTTCATTATTAACGCTGTGAGAAATGAAATAAGCTTATCTTTTTCAAATTATTTATTTCTGCAGAGTGTCCTTACTTTTCCCCTATGATCATGTATGAGACGTTCTGGAATGTACTTGTTCACACAATGCTCCAAATATTTTCAGGCTGAAGGACAGTCTATATTGTAGAGTCATCTTCTGATGACACTTGCTTTATAAGGAGGCAGATATTTTAGATATTCTTCTGTACACATAAATCTTATTTAAAATTACAAAGAAGAAAAATCAGGCTTTTGCTAAAGAATTTATTTTTAGAATCAGCTTCTGAGGGGACTGTTTTAAGTGTAGAAAGTAGATAGATTGTGTTTTTGACAGAGCAAACAATTGATTAGGTGGTTATATCCTGATTTACATGACATAAGTTTTGAAGTACACATCTGTCTGTTGTCTTTTCCTGAAAAATGGTCCAGTAGTCAACAAGATCCTAATTTACATTGCCAGTAGCTTTAAATGTGCGATAAGTGCTGCTTGACAGACAATATCATAACCTCAGCTGTTCTACTTTTTGAGAAAATAAATGCTCAGGTGATATTGAAAATCAGGAATAGGATATGGCCAGAAATCACTTCAGAAATGAAGCACTGATTCTGTTTTGAAGAAAACATGTTGAAGGCTGGCGTGCTATCTCCTCCCTTAGTGGGCCAGAAACCTTCAGTGTTTATTAAGGGTGAAATTCATCTATGTGCTGTGAACTATGTGCTCCAAATAAAGCTTCAGTGAGCTTTTAATGTTGGATATATCATATTCTGGCTTTCCTGCATAAGGATGAGTTTCTCCTTGAAACAAAATGAAGACTGAGAGCAGATAAGGTGAAATAATGACAGGATGAAATAAAACTGGTCTGTCAGAAGAAATGGCACAGAAATCCAATTTGGGACAGTAAAATGGGCATACATATTATTTTCTATTGCATGCTATTTCACATGAAGTACAGTTACAACAGGAAATCAATGGAAAATAAAAATTGCATATAGGACAAACTGCTAAAAACCATGAGGCTCTACTTTCCCTTTCAAATTGAAAAGTAAATGCAACAGAGGGATAAAATACAGGTTTCATATCTTTGGATAGCTGTAGGTTTGCTTCCTTCCTTTTTTGAGGCACTATCTTCAACTTTTATACTTGTGATTGTTTTGGCAGTGCATGACTGTCCTAATTATACAGTAAATGCAGACAAATGTTCTACATGAAGTGGGTCTTTAATACTATTTCCATCTGTAACTTCTTCTTTTTGAATGAGGCTTACTCTGAAGCCATTTATATTTCATGGTGTCAAATCTTTTCCATATGTGAATGGATCTGATGCTTACACCGTACCTGTGTTTAATCCCATTGTGCCACCAGTGTTCATCCTGTTTGTATTGGCCTTGTAGATCATGGTGCTGACCTTAAAGCAATTTGTGTGTATCTTAAACTCTTCAGATCTAACCCTCATTTACAATCACTATGGAATAGCTGGTAGAAATAAGAAAGCTGCTTAGAGTATGAGATGTTAAGGCCTTTTTCTCCCTTATGCCATACAAATATGGCCAAAGTAATCTTTTAAATGTGGATATGCTGTTTATTTTACACATTAGGAACTGGGTTTGGGTCTTTATTGGTAGTTCCCAGGGAGAAAGAATAAAATTCAAATATCAGTGAAGCTTTGCTGCTAAACTCCCAAATTTACTGTAGATAAAAAGATTTAATATTTGGTAACTTTTTGCACCAAAGCTGGGCGGCGGGGGTGGGGGGAGGGCTCAGTAGCAACCTTCAGGGGAGTTAACTGCAGAAGGGAAGAACTGAGATTTGATTAATATCTTCCTCTTGACTCCAGGTGCTCTTGTGAAGAATCTTCATAGCTTTCCCTGCACTCTTTATATCTGTTTCTTCATGTTTCTCTTGTGTTTATAGTTTAAATAATTTTTTTCCCCTTCTGCTCTTTTTTTTTTCACTTTGCTCTGTGAATCCCCAGTGGCTCACTACCTGTAGCAGAGTAGCTCTCAGTCTTGAGCTATTAGTTCTATACAAGGAACATTTGAGGTTACCAACGAAATACTGGAAAATAGGGAAAATCAGTTAAGTGTCTCAGTCTGAGTTACTGTGACTCTAGAGAAGATCGCTTGGCCATCTGGAGATTGAGCTACTGGAATCTGAATCAGTTCATGAATATTTTCTCTGCTCTACCTTTCTATTTAAGTCAAAGGAGATTTTGATTTGAAACACAAGAAAACAACAACAAAACTTCATCCTGTTATAGTCTTTACCAAGCAATAATTGAATCTTTAAGGTTTTGACAGTGATCAGGACAGCTCTGTGCTTTTCCGAAGATAATTATTCAGTAAAAACCTTTTGAGCTTTTAAGATACATGAAATTCTCCAATCTATAAACCACAAGGTTTATGTAAAATATATGAAGTGGAGACTCTTCACGGACAGAGACCCATACAATTTTTCTATTTGCTTATTTTTGTTTGTCTTGGATTGTTTGGAGTTGTTCAGCACACATGTGAGAGTATTCATTAGTCAGAAATTTGGCTGACTTATGGCAAGACTTATTCATTATGGAACTCTTGTCAAATCAGTTTCTGGCCTAGCATTTTTCAATTGGCTATAAAACTCTGCCTGTTCATGTTTAGGGGTATTTTTTTGTTTCCCTGACCTTAATTCAGTTCCATTATGTCTGCTCTGCTCTAGTGTTTCCAAGAGCATCGGGTCTCCCCTGGGATGGAAATCTGCTGTTCTTCACTCCAAGTACTTTGTTAGGAGCTGTGCTTGCTCAAGAAGCTTGACTTGAGTTTGAATGTTGCTGGGTAGTTGTTTTGGGTTGTGGGGTTTTTTTGTTGTTTTTATGTGTTTGATGAATATGTGACCAGTAACAAATATAAGCTGAATCTAATGTGGGACCCAGAAATGCTTCTCAGATCTTGGCTCCTATTATATACATTGGCAGTATCTCAGCTTTAAGACCCTACATATGGATCATTCTACTCTTATGTAGTAGAGAAAATCCAAATAGACAGACAAAAGGGGAAAACCAGATGTGACTGGGGACCACAAAGTAAACCAATTACGGTTTAACTAGTGAGCAGAACTGTGTCAAAATCCTTCTGGAAACAAAGAGCTCTTCTTTTTAACAGTAGCAACAAAATCCTTGTAGAGGAAGAAAACATGTTAAAGAAGAGTTGCTCTTAACTTCTATAATTGAATAGGCTGCTGTGAGCTTTGATATAGCTTTGCCAGTCTGGCTCTCCAGTCCTCGTGATGCTGTGTCCTATAAGTACGTATATAACTGAATGATAATGCCCTGCTCTAAAGAGGTGGTCATTATTGCATGGTATCTGGTGTACCTGTTCCTGCAGGATCTGGCTGTAATGCCTCTGCAAGACTAGGCTGTACCTTACTATCCTTTTGTAGGGATTTATATAGAAGGATGAGCTGCCAAGATGTCTCAGTATTACATCAGCAGTTGAAGCATTTCACAGCTGTTCTGATCAATAATGGTTCAGCACCAATTGACTGAATTTGGTGGAAAGAGTTGTCTTTTTCCCTCTGAGCACTTAGTGATGCTCCTTTACCTGCCTTCCAAAATAGTATTGGCCTTTTGCTGCTTACTTTGAGGATGAGCCAGACACAGGCACTGTTATCTGTCACTTTCTTTCTGCAGTAGTTTCTCCCTCCTCTTCCATTCAATAGCTGTGATTCATGTTACTTTGATTATCAGACATGATTTTCCTTATGTTGCTTTTTAAAAAAAAAATAAATATTTTTTGTTTTGGGAGGCTGTTAGCTCTTCCCAGTGATTTTTCCCTGTTTCTACCTTTATTTGGGAATGAAATCATGACACATAAGTCATTAAATTAGTCTTTGAATTAGGATAGCTGTGTAGGACTGACTTAAATTGTGCTGAGTCTGGAGGAGCACAGAGCTGCACTGAGTTGCTTTGGTATTCCACAGTCAGAATGTGGTGTGGGTTTTTTATTTTTCAATCACAGGTTTTCCTACATCTTGCAAGCAACAGGGTTTCTAGAATCATAGAATCATTTAGGTTGGAAAAGACCTTTAAGATCGAGTCCAACCGTTGACCCTACTCTACCAAGTCCACTACTAAGCTATATCCCCAAGCACCACATCTATACGGCTTTTAAAGACACCCAGGGATGGTGACTCAACCACCTCCTGAGGAAGTATGTTCCAATGCCTGACAACCCTTTCCATGACAAAAAATTTTCCTAATGTCTCGTCTAAACCTTCCCAGTGTAGCATGAGGCCATTCCCTCTTGTTTTGTCACTAGTTACCTCTGAGACCAGCACCCACCTCTCTACAACCTCCTTTCAGGTAGTTGTACAGAGTGATAAGGTCTCCCCTCAGCCTCCTTTTCAGACTGAACAGCCCCAGTTGCCTCAGCTACTCCTCATAAGACTTGTTCTCCAGGCCTTTCACCAGCTTTGCTGCTCTTCTCTGGACCTGCTCCAGCATCTCTGTCTGTCTTGTATCGAGGTGCCCAAAACTGAACATAGTACTCGAAATGTGGCCTCACCAATGCTGAGTAGAGATAGACAGTCACCTCCCTGCCACATTGTTTCTAACACAGGCTAGGATGCCGTTGGCCTTAACCACATGGGCACATTGCTGGCTCATATTTAGCTGCTTGATGATCAGTACCCCCAGGTTCCTTTCTGCCAGGCAGTTTTCCAGCCACTCTTCCACAAGCCTGTAGCATTTCCTGGAGTTGTTGTGGCCCAAGTGCAGGACTCAATCTTGTTGAAGCTCATAGGATTTGCGTCAGCCCATCAATACAGTCTGTCCAGGTCCCTCTGTAGACCTTCCTACCCTCAAGCAGATTAATGTTCCCACTTGACTTAATGTCATCTGAAATTCACTGAGGGTGCATTCTATCTCCTCATCAAGATCATTAATAAGATGTCAAACAGAAATGACCCCAATACTGAGCCCTGAGGAATGCTGCTTGTGACTGGCCGCCACGTGGATTTAAATCTGTTCACTACCATTCTCTGGGCCTGGCCATCCAGCCAGTGTTTTACCCAGCAGAGTGTATGCTTATCCAAGCCATGAGCAGCCATTTTTTTTCATGAGAATGCTGTGAGAAACAGTGTCAAAGGCTTCATGAGAGTCCAGGTAGACAACGTTCACATCCTTTCCCTCATCCACTAGGCTGGTCATCTCATCATCGAAAGGGATCTGGTCATCAAGCAGGACCTGCCTTTCATAAACATGTGCTGTCTGGGCCTGATCGCCTGGCTGTCCTGTATATGGTACATAATGGCACTCAAGATGATCTACACCATGACCTTTCCTGACACTGTAGTCAGACTGACAGGTCTGTAGTTCCCCAGATCCTCCTTTCAGTCTTTCTTGTAGATGGGAGTCACATTTGCTACCCTCCAGTCCACTAGGACCTCCCCAGATGGCTAGGACTGCCAGTAAATGTTGGAAAGAACTGAACTCCCAGCCTATAGCCTCTGAAAACCCCATTTAGAGTTCTGGCTATTGTGTGAGGGGGCACAACTGTCAACACTGGACCCTGTCCTGGAAGCAACTAGGAATTTGCCTGGTGCGATTCTTCTCCACTATTTGCTTTGCATTTTTGGAAAGAAATAATGTGGTTTCATGTTTTACATATTAGTATATATTTAATTTTTTGTTTGTTTTGACAGAAAAAAAGGTGAGGAAGAAAGAGAAATGATTTTAAGTATTTGATTCGGTGTGGTTTGTGTGTGTTTTTAATACTTCTATTTACCTTGAAGTTAGTAACTATATTACTTATTTAGGGTGGATTCTACTTTGCTTACAGCAGCAGAGATTCTTGTGGGCATTTACTCAGGGCTGCAGTTAATTATGAATACTTATTGGCCTGAGTTATGAAAATTCTAATAATAAATCAGATCTCTTGTGTTTGTAGTTCTATGGAAATTAAATATTACTAAGCAGAATACCTTACTCAGGAGTTTTCCCTCTTGTACATACGGGAGGTGTCATTATAATTGAATCCTGGTTTTTACATCCTTGAAAGAGGATGTGTGTAGTATCCAGCTAACAGCAGTACCTGCAGTTTAAAGTAGAAAATGTACATTCAAATGGGAAATAAAAAAAATTTCTTAGAAAACTTTATAATTCCTCTTCCTTATGGACATCCCTTAGCAGCTCTAGCTTTGGAGATCTTGCACACTTAAAACACTGGAGTGCTGTGCTCTCCATGCTCCTGAAGAGATGCTTAGGGATGGGAATTGAAGTGAAGATTCACTTTCTTTTTCCTCATCCTCCTTAAGACGTTATGTAGCGATGGGTGAGAGACTGAAGGATTTTTTTCAAGCTCTACTGAGAGCACTTGGTGGAACCATAGGAGCCAAGCAGAGAGCTGAGTACGCTTGTCTGTTCTGTCTCTTTGCTATAACAAGCGTTCAATGCACAGGTTCCTTTTCCTAGCTCTTTACTCTGCGCAGACTAGATTCTTCCTTGTGTTAAAACTTATGTTAAAAGGAGTGCTGAAATGTAAATCCTCATGAAAACTGCATGCTTCTGCAGGACCACAGCAACTGTGAGATTACAATAAACGTATTCCCACTTACATTTTCAATAAGAGCTTTATTGAAACAGATTTGCTTCATGTTGGTCTCGTGAGTAATCAAGTGGGGAGGTGATATTAATGTACATATTAACTGTATGAGAGGTGCCTCTGGTGTCTCCCAGGCACATATCTCCATGTCTACATCCCTCACTCTGAAGCGATTACATTTTGTTCCAGGTCTCCTCACATGGATTTTACTAAACTTCCATGTGTTTTTTTTCTATCATTCTTTGTCTATGACGTACTTTTTTTTTGTCATAAATGCTGTCCGCCTTTACTTCCACTTTGTGTAAGTATCATTTTCCTCACTCCCATGTGATGTTTTGGGGGGCTAGGGGAGACATTCAAAACCTGAACCTTAAACCAGTCTGTAAAGTGAGCACAGTCAGAGTGGGAGAGAGGGAAAGTCTGCCAAGCCCCACCTCTTGCCCTCAGCAGATGCTTAGAGGAAGAGTATGGGAATAAATCAGACTTGCAGCTCTGATGTACTCTTTTAGCTTCTGGAAATCTGCTGTTTAGGGACTCTGTGATCTGGAGATTATATTGTATCTTTGCATTTAATAGTCCTTGATGGTCTTTCCTTTCATGGTAGGGCCCCCTACTCTAACTTTAGAGGAAACTAGAGTGGAAGAATGAATGCTACGACAGCTGGGGTATCTAAAATAGATTTGCAGCTGGGATTCAGTCCCACCTCTACATTTCACTGCTTGTTATTGTCTACTTATTAAGATAACACTACAAAATGTGATTTGGCAATGTGTGTTCCACTATATTATCACCAATAATCAGAAGCTGCTTTTGTTTGTTACTTCTGTCACTTTCTTTTTCTTTTCTGCTAAACCCTTGAGAGATTAGATTGGTGAAAACTTGTGGGTTGCAGCAACTTTCTTCTCTCTCCTCTTGTCCTCTTCAGTTTTGACACTCTATCTTTTCAAGTGTTGTATATGTTGTTTGGTTTTGTTTGAGTTTTCTATTTGGCCCCCTATTCTAAGCCTGACTCCTTTTTATAAATCATAAAGGAACTAAAATGACTGGATTTGATGCAGAGCTGTGAGCAAATATGGGTATTTTCTTTATCCTTGTATTGATATCTGTACAAGATGAAATAGTTTGCTAGAAAACAGGAACAAAAGCCCTCAGTTATTTATGAATTAGAAATAAGTAAATGAAATCATGTTCAGTAGAAAGCTTCTTACTATTTTTTTAAATGCAGTGTTTTAGCTGGATATATACTTGAAAAGAATTTATTCCTGCAGTTGTGGGCCAGTGGTTAGTCTTCCCACTCCCCTTGTCTTGTTCTGCCTAGAAGCAGGTTACCTTCCACAGTCGACAGGACAATGGCTCTCTGGAGGAAAGATGAGAGGCAGCAACTCCCACAGCACCATAGCCGAGTGCACTGCCCTCTGGTTTGTCAGCTCCTTCCCACTGGTTTTGTGCTCTTTGGCTTGAGAATGGGGAGTAGTCATCCTGCTTTGATCTCAAGTCAGGCAGTAGCTCACCCATAGCAAGCTGCAGCAGCAGGCTAGCAAATAATTTGGTATCAGTGGCTTTAAAGATACTTCTTGAAGAGACAGCTAGACGTATGTTATTGCTCTTAATATCCTTCCTGATTATTTTCTTTTCCTGCTGATCTTTACAATTGTGTAGCTCTGTAGTGACGGGCTAGTTTGATCCCCCTCTGTATCTGTGATAATGGTGCCCTAAGAAACATCCTTGAAATATTAGAGACATGCACATTTTATCATGAAAGGAAAAATATAGGATGGTGGATACAAGAAATCATAGGCTCTTTTTGCACTCTGATATCATTGTGCATGTGCAGTGCCCGTTCTAGGAGTGTAGAGTATTCACTTTGTTTTGCCTCTCCAGGGCAGCGGTAACTTCTGCAGCTTGCGAGATGAAACACAAATAACCTTTGTCATCTATATAAAAGGTACTTGCTGAGAAGTATTGTATTCACAGCCTTCCTGGGCAAATTGCGTTAATTTAGTTGTTAGGCCCTGGGATTCAGCCTTGCCAGACTCATCCTCTGCCCAGATGTTTGCATTGCTGCTCAGGAGCAATTGAGGCGCTCTGCTGAGGGTAGAGGTGGCTGCTGCTTAGGATCAGGGAGCTTCAATCTGTTTCCATTTTGTTTCTAATAGACTTAAATGAAACACTCATTGTCCACTTGCAGAGTCCATGGCATTTCTCATCAGAACAGCTTGTGGGATATGATAATAGAGTTTAGGGCAAGGACTCTGGCTACTTTCAGTGGAGAAATTACAACTCTAATAGAATGCAGAATTTCTGAAACCTTGATACTGTCCAGCTGCTAACACCTCTGTAAGCAGCAGCACTTGCTGGCTGTCTGCTTCTGTCAGAGTTAGCTGAGTGCTACCAACTTAAAGCCAGGCTCTCAGATGACATTGATTGGTTTAAACTGCGGTCAAATCCCATGAAGTTACAAGATTCTTAGTGACACGGAATCAAGATGGTATAGAGTCAGCTTTCTCCTTCGCAGCCTTTCCTTTATGAGAAAAGACCCTCAAGGACACTTTAAACAACAACAACAAAAATGGTAATTTTGTGTAGGTTTCAGTACTGCTGGTAGTGAGAGGGAAGAGCTTACCCATGATCTGTTGGTGCTGGACACCACTGAGGGGGATTTAAAGCGAGTAAAAGCGAACTCTCGGGCAAATTAAACTAGGCTCCAGAGGATAAGGCAAGTCTTGGGCTTCAGGTTGCTAGTTTTGCCTTGGGTTGGATGGTGGAATTTCATTAAATTTAAGTTAAGAGACTTAGTATCTTCTGGGGACTGGCCTGGTCAAATATAGAGCTCATTGTGGATGTGCATAAGGGAGCTTGGGCGGCAGAAGGTCACTGCTCTCCTGAGACACATCTTGGATGTTTCATGCTCTGCTGTCAAGGCTTGATCTTGATTCTGGGTGAACATCGGAATGACGCTTTGTAGACTGACTATGTCAAAGGGACCCTGTCCTTCAATCAGGAGAGACAGGGATGTTGTTGTTGGCAGGACTAAAAATGGCTTACAAAAAGTAGTTCTTTTCTTTCTTTTGGGCCACCTTCTTACAGGCAGTGAATGAAATGAAAAAGATGTTATTTCTTCCTCACACCCTGTCACTGGGAAACCGTATGTTCAACAGAGCTCAGCTTTGTGGTGTGAGGTGACATCTGCTCTCAAGGCATCCCAGTTGCTATCACTTCTCTATGTTGAGTTATCAGTGAGTGGCGCACCAAGCACAGCTTGCTCCAAAGCATCGGTTTCCCATGAGTTTTAAAGCACGATGTGGGTGTCACAGTAGTTTTTATTTCCATTGGCTGCTTGATGAGTCCTTGAATTGCGTTAAATGAGCTATACTGAGGGAGTTGTCTACTGTTCCAAATAGATTTCTGGGTAATCTGAGGCATGGTAAAAAATATGATCTAGTAAGAGACAGACGTACCCACTTCTTACTCTTACTACCTGGGGGACTGTTGTGCAAAAAACTTCAGAAAAGAAGGAAAGAGGTGAGCAGAATGGATCAGATTCTTTTGTGAGTGTGTGATCTGGTTAATTGTTCGTTTGGTTTTGTGTATTTTGTTTATTTTTTAAGCCAGATCTACAGATTTATTAATTCCTCCCTATTAGTTTATTTACTTACTTGGAAACTGAAAGATCTCAGTTAATTAAAAAATCAAATTACATTTAATAACCCTATTACCTTGCCTTATGGAAGCATTTTCTGGAGTCCAGAGCTTTCATTTTTCTAGACTGTTGCTGCTTGGTCTGTGATGGGGGGGTAAGATGACTATACCCATCCCTATACAGGAAATATGCTTTAAAAATTTAACAATCACTTCACACACAGTACAAAGTATATGAAAATGCAGATGAGTTTTGGATCAAATTTGACTTTACTTCATTTCAATGGGCTGATATAAATTTAATTTGAAGGAACATTCAAATATTTGGCTTTAAGAAAAGACAAAATGTTTGTGTTTTGCTGCATTTCGTTTGAAGCTTCCATTTTAGTGAAATATTAATTGCACTGTCAGCTTTTTATGCCAACCTTAAAAGAAAGCTAATAGTGGAATATCAGAATTCCAAAATGCACTTGGATTCCTCTCTCCTAATGAACTCAAATTTGAGTCCTGCCACATGACTTCAGTGTTTCATAGATCTAGAGGTAGAAGACCAATTAAAGCATCATCAGTAGAGATATTTCTATTCCTTCTGATCTTCCTTCCTAAAACTTGCTTGTTATCTCAAAAGCCTTTTTGCATACCTAAGGGAAGTGATCTGCATCTGAGACTGCCCAAAACTGAAGAATATATTACAGGGAATCTGCTTATTTCTCTATGTTTATAATAGCAAAAGTATGCTACTGTGGTAATTAAAAATTGGATGGTTAGGTGGGCCTACCTACCATTCAGGATGAACTAGAGTGAAAAGCCAAAGAACCCTCATCAAAAAATATTATTTCCTGACTTTTTTTTTCTGGGGTGACTTATTGCAGTGAGGAGTTAGACTTGTGTGGCAGCTATATGATCATCATCCTTCCTCAACACTGGGTTGTTTGCCCTTTCTTAATAGCTGGCTGTATAGTCTAAGAATCTGACAGTAAAACGGAGCGTGTGGCGAGTGTGTGCTTGCACTCAGACTGTACTGCCTAGCACCTGGCCAGGGGGACACAAGGAGAGCACGAGGGACTGTATGTAAAATGGTTTGGCTGACGCTGTAGCAGCTGCTGCTAAATCACTGTCAGGTTCAATTGCTTAGAATCAATTGCTTAGAAGAATCTGATAGGCCATAGCTGTTTGCTGTTCTCTTAAACAGAGCATTTCAAAACTGCTGACTTGACATAGCAGTTACTCCTTGGAAGTTGCATTAAATGTATTTTGCTTCTGAACCTCCTAAAACTCCTCTGAAATGCTGTTGACCACAGCAATGAGTTTTGTGTTGACATTAAAGATAGATTTATTGCACTTAAAGTTTTGTTTCCTTCCAACTTATGAGGTCTTTGAGAGCTGATATCCAATAATTCCTTGTAAATGGCTACCTCTGCTTTTCAATAAGGCTTCTTAAATATGATATATTAGTAGCAGTGAGTACAAGCATATCCCCTCAGTTGTTTCAGAGAAGTGCTGCGTGGGTTATCTTGCTGACAGGAAGTTGAAGAACCGTAAGAGAATAGAAATCGAGTAAGGTTATGGTCGGACTTAAGGGAATTTCCAACACTTATATTTTCCCAAATGGGGTGTTTTGTTGGGAGTGGAGATGTAGATTTTTCTTTTTAAGCTGCTATTAATATACTAAAGGTGCTATTAAAAGCAGAAAGCTGTTTGCTCATCACATTTACTTACTAGGTCAGTCTGGTTGTAGCAACACCTTGCATCTCCCCGGTGGTTTGCTCAGATACTCTTTGCTTTACTCTGCATAGGTATACTCCTGTAGTATACTCTGTGCACACAGCAGACAAAACTTGCCCTTGGTGTGGTGCAGCCTGCTGTTGATGTTAGTTCATGCTAATAGTCTTGTCTAGATTTGGCCAAGTTTTGGTGATCTGAGTTTCTCAATGCTCATGGGTACAACAGGACTGCTGCTCTTTTAAGCATATTGGTCCATGGGAGTCTTTTGTTGTCTCTCAACAGAACCTTTTTCTTTTATCCTGCTGTTTACCCATATTTTTTTCTCCACTGATACCCAAGATGCCTGCAGAACCTGGTCGCAAGCACTCACACAGAAGGGAACTCTGAATACGGGCAGTCAGTCCATCCCTAATAATAAATTACCTGCAAAATATTTGATCAGCTTATCTGTGAAGTTGTGTGAAATTTTGTTAATTTCGGAGTAAAAAAAAGGGAGGAAACTGTTTTCAAATGTTAACATTTAGGTCTCTTAGCCGTACAGGAACATTCTGTGCATTTTGCTGCCTTCCCTGGACCCTCTGTTTGCCGGGCTTCATTTTTTCTATGTTTTCCACTTTCCCATAATTAAATGAATTTTGATTCATTGCTTTTTGATCCCGTTCACTCTATGAAGAACAGTAGTGATATGTAACAGCAGAGTCTGCTTGTTTTTTTCAGTTTTTGTTTCCTTTTTCCTTGCCTCTCCCTGTATTAGGAAGAAGGATATGTTCCTGAGGGAGGGCTGAAAGTAAGATGCCTTGATGAATTTCCGGAGGAAAACTTCTCCCGACCAGGGTGGATTCTCCTTTTCAGGGAATGTTAGCCTGAAAAAGACCAACATCCCCGCCAGCTGGTGGTAGCCAAAAGCACTTTTTTTTTAACATCACAGGCTACAAATGACCTCCTAACCCATCTCACTGCTGTGTAATTCAGATGTTGGAAACATGGTTGTACCATAGCATAGGGAGACTGAGTCAGCACTGTTTGCAATGCCTTCATTCACTGCAATAGGTAGGTGCTCATTTAGCAAACATCCTCTATGGTCCAAGAAGATGAAAATGCTGTGTGGTAGAGAAGACAGCAGTTCCTGATAAGGTTCAATAGGCAGATGTTTGATGCCTCAACCTGGTCTTTAGACTCCTGAACCTGTTATCAAAGCACACTAAACTGCCACCTAAGAAATGTATAAACTTCTATGGCTGTCAGCGTATCTTGCTCTAGCCCAGTCTCTTTAGCTCATGTTATCTCAGTCAAAGAGTTCAAAACTTCAGACTCTTAAAAGCAGCTATGTTCCATTTTTAATCTCTTTAAATAATTTTATATTTTAAAACAAATCACTGTTGTCTGTATCTTCTTTTGTCATAAAGCAGGAAAAATGAGGAAATAAAGCCCCAGATAGTTGTAAGGCAAGTTTAAAGGGAAAGTGCTCTTTTACTTTTAAGTTAATTTTTCTTTCATGCAAAAACCAAGCCTAGTTAGTGTAGACAATTAAAGTAGATGCATTTTCATCAACAGAGAAAGTTTTATTTGCCTCTAACCCTTTCCATTTTTCATTAAAGTCACTGTGTTTTCTTAAAAGGCAAGCAAGTCAATGGGAGCATGGCTTGCAGGATCGCATGAGTACGGGATAACTTTTGTTTGCCAGACCAAACAAAATCAATCAGTGTTGCTTAGGGACCAGAAACATTAAATAGCTGAGAGAGATTTCTGAACTTTTTTACAAAACTTTTTTTTTCAGGACAGATATGGAAAAGGACTGTCTAACACCATGAGGTGGTGTGTGTAATTTTCAATTTTATGCAGTGATGTGAACAATACTTAAGAGGGAGTAATCTGTGGTGGTTTCATGTTTAAAAATGAAAATAAATCAAACTTGACACTAATGAAATTCGTTCCAGTTCTACAACACATTCTTGTCAGGTAAGAAGTCTTAATGCTCGCATATATAAAATTAAAACAGTGTTGCAAGAAAATATGTATAGTGGAAAAAAATACCCTCTCTGTTTCCTAACTGTGAAGTGTGAACTGGATTAAAATGGAGATCAATTAATTTCACTGATTTACCAAGTTCTTACTAGCTTAATAGAGTACAATGCGATACTTATGAAATGCTTCTAAGTTTTTATCACTGCCCCTTGCTTCCCTTAAGCCCGATAGCTGGCTGCTAAGAAAGTAGTGGAGAGTCCTACTGGAAACCTCTGAGACTTTTTCTAAGAACTGGTAGTTAATTGGCAGATACTAGGAAAATGTCATTGCTCTTGCTTTACCTTCTGAGCCCTAAGCTGTTCACCTGTTTGTTTCACTGACAGAACAGTGTGTCCCATAGTCTAGTTTTAAAACCTTGCAAGAAAAGGAATGAGTCTGAATTTGAACCATTTTCCTATTTTTATGTGGAGCCTTAGCCCTAAACAACTGAATTGATGTAGAGAAAGAGGCAGGAATTTGTAGTGAGGTTGGGAGGAAGAGAAGTTGAGAACTGGGAGTCTCTCGTGTGTTCTTGGGAGCAAGAGTCTAGTGTGATAACTAGTACCAAGTTAATTGACTGGGAAAAATAAAGTGAAAAATAGTGTTCTTATTTTGAAAAGGCAGAATGGAAGTGTGTGTGCTGCCTGTATTAGTGAAGGTAAAGGAAGGCATAACAAGGTACAGGTGGAGATTTCAAAGTTAACTAGTGAAATTAGCCATCAAGTGCTTCTAAGATTTGATATTTTTTCAACACAATAACCCTTTGGTACTATTAATCTCAACTGAATCTGATTCCAAGCTTTTCAGCTATGTGGAAATACTGCATCTTGCCATTCTAAAGGAGAAAAAAAAAACAAGCCAACAAACAGAAAACATTTCCTGAGACTAGGGAGTTTTCTGCCTTAGTGCATTGAGTTAATTTATCTTCTTTATCTTTCAGTTAAGGTTGTTACTTTTCTTACCCTAGTAGTCTTGTTGACTGTGCAATCCCCTGCTTTCCCAAAGCCCGGTCCTCTGATCTTTTATTTTGTAAGATCTTTTATATGTAAGATTATTTTTTGATTAAAATCTGATCATATATAAGAATGTGTTAAGTCAATTTAAGGGTACTCTTTGAACTCCATGGAACAATGAATCCAGAATGTAATAATAATAAAAATTGTTACAAAAAATGAGAAAATGTGCTGGTACCAACAGATGTAAGCTAGTTTTATTAAAGTTACTAATGTTTCATTCACTAAAAAGCATATTTACCTATGGCCAGATTGCTGGCTGAGTTTGCCATAAATTCATGAAAGGAATGCATATTAATTTCTGGCTTACTCAAAGCCAACAGGATATTTGTCTTCAAAACAAGTGACACATTCTTTCAGGTAGAGCACAGCAGTACAATAAGGGTTCATTATTAAAAGAATAATAAAGAAAAAATTCCTTTCAGAAAGGTATTTTATCTTATTTAATCAACTCATAGTAGCATCCTTCAGGGCCCTGAAAAGCAAGGGATTACCCTGATTCAGAAGGGATCTTCGTTGCATTACTGACCAACTACCTTGTAGCCAAGGTGGGACCTCTGATGTCCATGCCTCCTCTGCTCTTCTGCCACTCACCACTACTTAAAAAAGAATAAGTGGACCGAATGCCAAGATAAAGCTTCATGATGCTAAATTCAGAATGTGTAAGGGAAAGAAGAGTAAGAAGTGGTGAAAGCCCCATCACTTAAGAGAATTCCAAGTTAGATGTAAAAAAGTTATAGAAAGTGTACTCCAGAGGGCAATCTTTCACTGTCATGGGGTGAATGTTCATTTCTATCTCTAATTTTTGTGATTCAATGGTGCTGTGATTAGGTGGTAATTTTCTTCCTTGTGCAGACCCATGATACTACTTAATATTTTAAGGGAGCTTTTTAAAATAATCTGCAGTAGCACTGAGAGTTAGCTTTATCACATAAATGGAAATACAGCATTATGAACCCTAGGTCCATCAGGGAACACTGAAGGATTAAAAAAAATATATTATTTGACAAAATACTTCATGTGGCTTCTTCCCAGGCATTCTGAGGACTCATGTCAGCTCTAAAGAAATGGTCTAAGCTCTGTTGACGTCTCTTTCTTTGAGCTCCAGTAAAGCTAACTGACTGCCCTTCGTTCCATCACCAGAAGAGCAAAACGTCAAAAACTTGTTAAATGGAAAACTTGAGCCCATATAGTTGCTCTCTTGTGCACTATTCAAAAGAAGTAAAGAAGAAAGTTGAACAGATTTTTAGAAATTGTCCTTTTTTGACCTTTATAAAAGTAGTGAATTTAATCCCTTTAGCCCAAAAGATCATGCTGGTGAGAAGGATTAGGAAAAGGAAAAAAAAATTCTGTATGTAAGAATTGGCTAAGTTTTTGTGACCTAGCCCATGCAGTGCATTTGTTCAGTTGCTCTTTTTTGGAGGGTTTCATTTTGTGATCTGTTTTAGACTGATATTTGAAAATTGCAGGCCACTATTCCGGGTAAGAAACAATCTTTAAAGAGCTGTTGATGAATAAAAACAACCCTAAAACAAACAAAAAAACCCCCAACAAGCTTCCCTCCACCCTCTGTTACCATATTGATTTGCATGAACTTGATCTGTGGGAACATCTAGGTGTGGATTAACAAACCTTTTCTCTGTTTTTCTTAAGTGACTATAAAAACAAAAGCCTGACAAGTGCAGGTTTTGGTAATGGAAACACTTGTCCATAGGAACCCACTAGAAACTAAAATATCTTACAAAGGAACAGATAGCAGATGAAAACAAACTGTTTTTGTCAACAGCTGTCAAAGAGAAATGCCTCAACTCATCCACTTTGCAGTGCTCTGCTCAAATGAATACATCCTACTTTCAGGGAAGCTAATTAGTGGGTCTAAGGGATCTGCTTCTCAAACTTGATTATTGGAGCAATCTTGGACGTTTGTTTCTCACACAGACGTACCCCTGAAAAAACAATGCCAAGGTTTAAGACTAGTCCATAATCTCTCTCCTTTTCTATAAAAACATGTTTGTTTTCTGGCTGGATGTTAGTCCGGAATTGCTTTAGATTTACACCAAGTGCAACTCTGATAGGATCTAATGGTTAGATACCATTGTAAGGATGTAAACTCATTTTGAAATCTGTGAGGATGCTGGAAATTCTGGTGATACTTACTGAGCATGTCTGTGGCACAAGTAGAATCGTCTTGGCAACTCTGAAGTCAACGAGGGTTTTGACATTAATTTCGCTTTAGATTAATGTAACCCATAAGAAATAACACATGTTCTTCTGGAGTTATTTATTTAATTGTTTATTTATGTTAGAAAGACAGAGCAAAGTGAGGTAGAAAGGGGAGATATGTGAGGGTAAATGAAAAACACAGAGAAGGGAAAAATAAGTTATGTTTGTTTGCATGTTTGTGGCAGCTGTGGAGATAGCACTGTGATTTACTAACCCTACAATGTGCCGTGTGTCACTTCTCTGTTGCACACTGATGTAATAATGCAAGGGGAGGTTGAATTATTTGTAATGTCATATATTGTAAGAACGAGCTGCTCAGAAGTAAACAGCCGAAAAGCGTCTTGATAACAAATTGCGAGGCTAACAAACAGGTAGGAGAAATAGCAAAAAGAAATTGCCGCTGTCCTGTTGTCTCTGGTAAGCTGATATACGGTATTTTGAGCAACTCCACTGCAATATGTGGTATCTCCAGTAACAACAAGGTGCGGTACAGTTGTGTCATGTTATCTATAATGGTTGGCTGTAAACCATAACACTATCCTGCGCTTCATGAAAATGAACAATGGGGTAATGTCGTGTTCTGAGATTGTTTTAAATAGGTTTGAAATTATTCTATTGAAGCTACAAAGTGGCTCAAATTTGCATAATGATTTTACCTATTTTAAATGCAATTCAGGTTGTTAAAAATACCCGCAAACACTTTTATGATCTCTAATTCGTTTCCTACTGGGTCATCACTAAATCTATCCCGATCATATCTACTTCATAGTGACATCTGCAGCTGCACAGCCACCTGCCCCGCTGCATGTTTGGGTTTATCTGTTCAAGGTGATGGCTGAAAATAAAAGAATTAAAAGTTTAAGCTTACATATCTTGTGTAGCCATTTATGAGAACTGCAGCTTTCTACAATCAAATTTTTTTCAAGTGACAGTTCCAATTCACTGGATAAGGTAGACTTAGCTTTTCATTTATTTTTATTTCTAGTGAATCATGTTACTACACGGCTTATACAAAACCCAACTAACAAAAACCCAACCAACCCCCTCCGCCATCCCCAAAACTAAACCTAAAAGCTTGAATTTACAGCAGTATGAATTTACCATGTTATGTATTTGAATTTGTTGCAATCCATCTGGTGTGCATCACGATATTTGTGAAATTTCAGCTGTCTTCAGAATCTGGTGTCAGGAAATGTTGCTGTCTTACCGCACACACATTCAGTTTTCTAAAGTTGTATTTGCTTGATTTTCATTACATATATTTTTTCTGCATACTAAATTCATGCCTCGAGCTTTTAAAGCGAAATCTGTGGACTGAAAACCAGGCTGCAATTTGCATTTCTTGTTTTCTCTTGAACCAATGTCTGATTCATTAATAGAATGTTACTTTTTTTTTGTATTAACTTATCTCATTTTCTTGGGTTGTCCTGCATGGAAAAACTCCCTTGTTTTCTGTAACTTAAGACAAAATGCTTAATTATGAATGAAATAGTTCTCTCTGTGATCAACACAATAAGCTTACGCACAGAGAATTGTTATTCATAGTATATACTAGGGTCTTGTATTTCAGAGTAGGATGCAAGTTAGGAATTCTCTAAGTAATCCCAACTAACTTTGCACACAGGTGCTGCTGAGGAGTATTAATATTATCTGAGTGAAAATTCACCTATCCCCAGGATCTTGTTCTTGGCATTTGTCTTGTGGAGAATAACAATTTCAAAACATCTTATATTCTGGATTTCATTTTGCAACAGCTGAAGATGATCTCACAAATGAAGCATTGTGGTGGTTGATGTGTATGATATTTAATATCGGAGAGAAATGATTGAATCGATGCATTCTGAGACAGGGTGGTTTTTGCATGCCCTTAGTAGTCCGTTTTTTTTAAATGTTAGGTGGAGCCCTTTCAGTACAATTTTCATGATTATCTTTTCAGTGTAATGCAATTTCAGCTAAATCAAGATGGCTATGTCTGCAGGTGATAGCGGCTTGGTTCAGATAAATGATATGGGATAAAATGTGTTATTAAAAAAAAAGATACAAAACAAATCACAAAAGCAAAAACCAAACCACAAAACTAATGGCCAACTGTAGAGCAGTATGAAGAAAATTGTGCAGCAAAGAGGAAAAACTCCAGAGAGAATGACAACACTGATTCCAAAAAAGACTTAACAAAAAGCATTGACCCTAGATAACAAGTTAGAAGAGAAGAATGGTTCACACTCTTAAGGGAATAGATTTAGCTGACATAAAGTGGAAATCAGGTTTTTCTCTTGTTATAGGATGATCAAACTAAGAATTTGCTGAAAGTTTTTCACAGAAGTGTTGATGAATGGGAGAACAAAGAAATTTTCAACCAGTGGTGCTGATAAATGGGGAAACAGTGCAGTCTTGATAGAAGATCTGTAGAAAGCTCTTATATGACTGGATTATTTGAGTTTTTTTCACTACTCTTGTTTTCAAGTCAGCACTTCAGTTAAGGTCATTTTAAAACTTTAGAGCTGAGATCAACCAAAAACCTTGAGACCATCAGCACACAGATCACCTGTGCTTGGAACCTAGAACTTCTGCAAAGCTCAGCAAGATGCAGCAAAGACATAATAACCAGTGAAGAACATTTTGAATGCAATATTCTTGCATTTTTAACCAAACTCATAACATCTTCCCTTTGTGCTGTCTTTGTGAAAACAAACAAATTGAAAGTCAGAATTATTAAACAAGTCTTCAGTCTCAGAATGTGTGAGATAAGGATGCAGTAATTTGATGCTGGCCGAAGCATCCTAAACTGTTTTGAGCTCTGTACGGTGTTAGGAGCATTAGGTAGCACTGAGTGCTGTGCCTGAAGCCCAAATCCTCTGCATTTCGCTGCCATTACTTGCCATTATGAGCATTTTCTGGCAGTGGCCAAGGAATGTGGCATGCAAGCTTTGAAATTATCTCTTCATACGTATTTAGATAGCTGGGTAGTCTTCTGCATGTATAGACTTACAGTAGTCATACAACTTCTCTGTAAAGCTGGGCATCTTATAAGAAAGAACACAGTATGTATATATGTATAATTTTTTTTCCCCCAAGTGCTTTAGTGTTAGGCGGTGCCTTACAGCGTGAGGTTATCTTTACATAACCTCTCCTTGAAACTACAACCTTCCTTCAACTTGTTTCAATTTTATTCGTAGAATGACTATAGTTAAAGCATTCACAATGCTTTAAAGGGATAACACAAAAGTTTAGGCCTGCTTAGAGCTTAACAGTACACTCTGTGGCTGCTTGGCCCACTTGCCAACACAGAAAAAAAATCTCCTTTCTGTATGCAATGTGGGACTTAGCTTATTTTTTTCTTTCCTCTTTTAAGCTGTCTACTTCAAGAGCAATTTAAAATAAATCTCTGTGATAAGTTAATAATGAATTAGGATGGAAATCCTGCTAACATTGTTGTTAGATGAAGCTAAAAAGCTGAATTTTACAACAGACAAAACAGCGATAGGGTGCTAATACAAATGGGGAAAGCTAATGATCTTTAAAAACAAATCACAGTGACCCACTTTCATGAAAGTGCTTGAAAGATATGTACACATCTTCCTAACTTCAGATTTTACTAATAAGGAAAAGTAATCTGCTTTTCCTATTGATGATATTTCAGTGATAACTTGAAAGCTTTTAGAAGATGACTTTCTCTCCTTTAAAGAAATTTTTCATGTAAGGAAAGGTACTTTCCCACCAGCAAGCAGGCAAAATTGCAAGAAAAAAGCATTGCAAGAGAAAAGACCATATGGAAAAAAGATGGAAGGGTGCCCTTGAGTATATTTTGAGTATATTCCCTTTCCCCATTTGGAAGCCATCAATCACAGAAATGTCAATAAAAGAGTGAGGATCTTTGTTATACGTTTGAACTGAACACTATTTATATAGATCTAAAACCTTCAGAACTGTAGCTTTACTGTAAAAGACTTCTCTAAAGATTATTTTTTAAAATCCAAGTAAGAGAAATAATATTACGAGGTTTTAAAGAAGCCCTTGCAATTAGGATAAAAAGGGGAAAATGAACTAGGGGAAGAAATCTAATTTTTGTGTTTTCTCTTTTTTTTTTTCACCTGTTTTCTTTGTTTAAAATGACAGAAAAAGGTGGAAGGTATAAAACTAAAATAGCTGAGTTTAATGATCTCACTTAATAGTGGACACAACCAGAATATTGAGATTATAGGAGAAAGGAAAAAAAAATCAGTAAAGTAACAAACTATTTTGAGAAATTACCTGAAGCCCTGATTTTGTACCTGGTCTTTGTGTGTGTCTCCCCTCAACTATACATTCATCCAACAGTGTCCTTCCCTCTGCCCCCTGCCATGTCACGGGTCCTTATTCTACTTCATTCCTTGTCTATATGTATAGATTTGCTGCTTAAAGTGAGATATGACCCTTTCACATCAAAAGATTAAATAATGCGAGCACATGTGAGAATTAATTGATGTCTGTCATAAATCAGTGGACCTTATGTGCATGTAATTTACTTGTGAAAGGTTGGACTATATATGACATAGAATAATTATTTCAGTGATGATGGAATGCACTGGAAAGTTATACCAAGGTTTAACTATTGCATCACTGATGCAAAACATAGCAAATATTAATTTTCAGAAATTCAAAGCTAAAAAATTAAGTCTGCGTGCACTTTTTTGGTTCAGAGATCCAAATGCTATGTAACTTTGAAAATGATTATAAAAATCATCATTTCGTATGTTTCTACTAGTTTAGTATTGAATAGGGTACTTCTGTGAAAAGGGGTAAGGATGTTGACATAGATGGAAGTTGGGTAATAGACTTAATGGACAAACAAGCTCATATATTCAGATTATGAAGGCCGGTCAGGTCTATTAGAGGAACTCAGGTTTTTCTTCATGTGGAGTTGTTTCTACAGCACACAATGTGTTACATAATACCCATGTTTTGCTTTGTTTATGAAGACACCTGTGTGTTTCTGGGAGTTTCAGTAGCTCTCACTGAGCAGACAACCAGGAGCACTGAAATGGTCTCAGACCGTGTGACTACATCCGCGTTTGTGGTTCTGCACAGCCTTGTCTCTCCCAGACAGCAGTTGTTGAAGGCTTAATGCTGGATTTTGGAGAGGAGGGGCACCCAAGAGCATACGTGCTTTTGCAGGTCTACATTTTTCTGAGCTGGATTCCTCCCTCTACATCCTTGGGTTACCATTTCCCATGCATTTCTGATAGCCTAAAACTATTTAGGAGGAAACCTTGTGTGTGAGGAGTTTAAATGAAGGTAGGGTAGCTCAGGCTTGAGTGCCAAGATGTCATTAATGACAATGTTACATTCAAATTCAATTGTCATTTTGTGCATCCTGTGAGGAGCTGCCTTGTGGTCCACCAGGACATATTCCAAACAGAGATCGGACGTGAAGAGCAGGGCTCAAGGGGGGAATTATCTGTCTTTATAATGAGCTACTTGAATACTCTTTGGTTACAAACCGTGTCTCTGATACAGTCCTTGCCTTTCTTAGTAGAGAACCAATTCTCTATTCTCTTTGAAGCACATTTGAGTGTTATTGAACTTGGTTTTGTTATGGAGCTAAAAGCTAACTTGAAAGAATTGTTATCATGGGGAAAACAGAATAGCAATGCCAGTTGTAATGTAGTGTTGACAAAAAGCCTTAACTTGGCTCACAGCACATGTGTTCCTGGGTTTGTTTCAGTGATATTCTCACTCAAGCTCCACAACTCACTTTTTCCTGCCTTTCCATCCCCCCACCCCTTGGGTGCACCAGAGTTGGATTTATCAAGAGGTACTTTGGGTTATAGCACAAGATATCTTAATGTCCTCATATCTTAAATGCCTTTTCCTATGAATCTATGAATGAGTTTATTAACTCTCTTGCTGCCATTTGTTATCGAGATTGCTTTTTTTTTTCCTTGAAACTTTTTTTGGAGAAGCTATTTAACTTTTGCTCTCTAGTTTTTTCTATTTGGATCACTTTTCCTTCTCTCTGCTGAACTTTCTCTTCACCTTTTATTATCATTAGGTATTCCACTCTATGGATGCTTTTCTCATTCGTAGCCTGTCACTTCACTTTATTTTCTTTCAGCCTTCTGTTTATGTTGAGTGATATATCTTTTCTCTATCTTTTCACAAAACAGAAATATAAGAACAGAATGCATGAGACTTTCTTTTTTTTCCTATAACGTGAAAATGAAATCCTCAGCTCAACTGGCTCCGATCTATCTCAGATTTCTTCTTTATTATTGAAGTGCTGTGGCAAGTAATACCTCAAATATGATAGTTGGCCTCTAGAGACAGAGATCATGGTGCAAGCCATGTTTCTTATATTAGCATCGGTCCCCTTAATCCCTTACTTATATCAACCTTTTAAAGAAAATTAATTTCACATGATTATGCTAATATTTTCTTAATGAATTAGAGAAGAAACCTGTGCAGAACATTAATGAATCATTTTAACCATCCCTGCTGTGAGATTTCAAGATCATTCTTTCTGTAAAAGTATATGAATATTAGTACGCACCCTGGTGATTGATACAAAGTTAATTACTGTAATTCTGCTCTAGTAAAAAATAATCCATGTAATATGCTGTAATAGCTAGTTATGAAGACAGAAATCTTGAAGCTAAAATGTTGACCCTACATATGATGTGAGATAAACAATTTTGATGTAATAACCAGGTATTTTAAATGTAACTTGGCTATTTCATTCAGTTCATGGAAACAAATAATCTATGTAGCTTGTCATCTTCAGTGGGTTTTACCTCAGATTTGAAATGAATAAGAGTGGAATCTATCTCTTTGAATATCTAGTGGAATAGTATATGTACATGTGGCAGAACCCCACTGTGGAAATTAGACCTAGCAAATCAATACTAGAAAACTTTAATACAGATTTCTGTGTTATTTCACACTTGATGGTATAAGTTAACTTACTTCATTTTTTCTGAAACAATGAGTAGTCAAAGCGTTCTAATGACACTAAAGTATTGCGGTCTTAGTATTCAAATACATATATTAATTGATCAGGGTTTTTTTCTGAGCTTCCTAGAATAATGATGACTTTTCTCCTCAGTGGAATAATAGTGCAAGTAGTCATTTCTGTCTGCTATGCTGTCGCAGTTCGCTCTCCTTTCCCAGTATGGGAAGAGGAGGAACTGTTAGCTTGGCTGAGCCCTGGTTCCCAAATTCTATTGGAATTTTCAGGGCAGAGCGATGAAGTCCCACTTATATGGCTGGGTACTGTACCTGCTTTTCATTCTCGTGTGTTTCAGTTATGTCTTCACTGCTCACATGCTTCAGGGGTTTTTTTTGTACCATTTACCCTGGAAAATGTTCCGTTTAGCATGGAAAATGGTATTTTTAAGGAATGCTTTTATCTGAGATGAGATGTGACATGTTTCTTTAACTGATGCTAGAAACCTTACTGGTTGTTCAGGTGCCTGTTCTTAAGCGTATAATTACTTGACATAAACTTTCTGTATATCTCTCAAATACCCTTGATCCTTACAATAATGTAACTGTACAATAATCTCATTTTGCTTACAGCTAAAAGAGTAACCTAGTTTTAGTGAAGCAGGAGTAATACAGAAATTTGTATCTACAAAATTGTTGTCTAGACTTGCAAGCCGTTTATCTTTCTAGTGTTTATTATGTTGCTGTCTAACCTAATATTGGTGCAGATCTTCAGTGGGAATTGCTGTCTTGAAAATGCATTAAGACATGTAATTATTAACCAAACCAAATTGATTAAGATGCTTCCTTTTCATCTGAAGACTGTGTATTATCTACTCCTACTATTGCAACACTTAGCCTTCTTTTACTGCAGGCTTTTTAGCTGTGCCAAGCCTACAATTTTCACATTACCATATAGACTATAATTGAAGAGGAATAATCCTTTATTAGTTTTCTATTAGAGAAAAATCAACACATAAGAAAATCAACACATAAGAATATGAATACCAATAGGGAAATAAAAGTTTTTTAAAAACTATATTCAGCATACTGAGCATGAATTGGAATAATACTCCCTAAGCAATCAAATATTGAATTGCCAGGCAGTAATAAAAGATGGTTTAAGTGATTTAAAAATGTCATTAAAGATGGTTTTTTACTACATATTTACCGTAGATACTATGTGGACAAATGTTATTTTCCTTCATACAAAGAAAATAACTGAGTGCTGGAAAACTTAATTCATGAAAATTACTTTTTTCCCCCTCATGCTTGTATACAATCTTCTGATACTATTTGCAGCGTGTTTATGTTTTCTTTGTTGATTATCACTTTAAGGGTTTTAGATCTGATTAGTGTGAAATAGGGAAAAAACATAGTGTACTTAGGAAAAAAAGAGTTACTCTGGAAGTGATGATCAAGCCAAAGCCATGTCCTGACTCACTGGGGTAATGTCAGGACCTCACTACTCCCAGGAGTCAGGAAAAAGCAATGCGATGATGGCTTTGATTTTTTTTTTTTTGCTTTTTGCTTTTTTTTTTTAGCCTGAATGACCATGTGTCAATTCCATGTGTGTCAATTTGAAAGGGCACACATTGGTCCAGATTCAAATTCACACCTCTTTTTTCAGAATCCTGCTTTAATGTGCCCTAATACTTTGCTTGGACTGGAAGGAGCATCTGGTGTTCACCAGGGTCTAAAGCATTCTATGTTCACCGTCATTGTGTTTCCGCACTGTGCTTTGGGGAATACTCTACTTCTGTCTAATAACATGACTGGGTTTGTGGCTGCAGTCTGGTTGTCCCTGGCATTTTCCTCCTAGTGATCTTGAGTTCTGCCGGGAGCTGGTTTCCATCAGTCTGAATTTCATAGTAAAAGGGTTGACACGGTCTTGTGAACACACCCCTCTTGCTGCTTTCGGGGAGAACATAACACCTTCAGCATTTAATATTCACTTGAGTTGATTTCTTTTGGAAAAAAATGACACTTAAAGCCTGAACTTCCTTCCTTCCAGTCCTGCAGAAAGGAAAGCTAAGTATGTGGACCACCTCAAAATGAAAGATAACAGAAATGCCATTTTTGGACTTTTTTACTCAAATACTCCTGTGTTCTATTTAAGGTGGAGAAAAAACCTACAAGAAATCAACAAAAAAAAATCCTCCCTTCC